>JAQGDQ010000512.1:77097-152097 GCA_030141605.1 Tubiluchus corallicola
GGGTCAAAGCACTTCCATAGTGTTGTGGAGATCGCTGGCATCTATTAGAATTAAATAGAACATTGCAGAATGTTCCATTAGAATAATCGTCTTACCTTGCAGAATGTTCTAGAAAGAAACGTCTAGAATGTTCCCTAGCATCCTACATAAGGCGAAGCAGGCCGCTGAGACAGACACACACAGATTCACATGGACGACACTTACACATTCTCGTGTATACTTGTATTTTCAGATACACTCAAATGTTTTACAAATTTTCACGTTTATTGTTATCATTTCGTGTTCCTTCATACTTTTGTGTTGCAGAATTCTCGTTTAATAAACTAGTTTAATTTGACGACGTGTTTTCTGGTTTTCTCTACGAGCCTTCCGAGAGAAACAAAACACAACACAAAGTCAGTATATTAAGCGGCACCAACACACAGAAATAACAGTTGATGCTAAAATATGGTGCAATTTTTCCTCTTTCTCCTCCAATTCTAAAACAGCATTATGACCCAATACTAAAGCGCAAATGAAAGAACCCAAAGGATGCAAAATGTGAGAAAAAATGCAGCAATGTAGAGTAATGGAAACATACAAGAACTAGGTCACAACGTGCAAGACTTCATCTTGATATCTTTTGACCTTGCAACTGCGACCTTTGACCTTTTGAACCAAACAGCAATAAGTTTCCGTGTCTTGCCCCCACCCTAGAGCAATGGAAACATACAAGGTCTAGACACTCAACAGAGCCAGAGACCAGTGTCCTACCATCAGGTCACAATGTGCAAGACTTCATCTTGACATTTTTTGACCTTGCAACCATGACCTTTGACCTTTTGAACAAAACAGAAATAAGTTTCCGTGTCTTGCCCCCACCCTAGAGCAATGGAAACATACAAGAACTAGCGGACACTCAACAGAGCCATCGACCCACGTCCTCTCATCAGATCACAATGTGCAAGACTTCATCTTGACATTTTCTGACCTGGCAACCGTGACCTTTGACCTTTTGAAACAAACAGCAACAAGTTTCCGTGTCTTGCCACACCCTAGAGCAATAGAAACATACAAGAACTAGCGGACATTCAAGAGAGCCAGAGACCCGCGTCCTCTCATCAGGTCACAATGTGCAAGACTTCATCTTGACATTTTCTGACCTTTCAACTGCGACCTTTGACCTTTTGAACCAAACACCAATAAGTTTTGGTGTCTTGCCCCGCCCGATCCTGTACCAAATTATAGTTTTATTCGTTTTGATTCACATACAGACAGACAAACAGACACACAGACACAACTATACATCATAACCACATGCCCACTCCTGCCAAATGCCAGTGGCATTCATAATAAAAGAGAAAAGGGATTCAATAAGAAACTGCTAGTAGCATTTACAGTACAGTCAATCTCACTTATAAGGTACTCGTTTATGAGGGACACTCGCTTATAAGGGACAACCAACACCGGTCCCGATTTTTCGTAACGTTTTTCCTATGTAAAAATCTTCATATATAAGGTACTCGGCTATAAGGGACTTTCGGTTATAAGGGACGATATCTTCAGGTCCCACGTAATCGAAACAGATTTTCAATGTTTTTATCACTGAGAAATTCATAAACCAACTTCTTCATGAAGAAATGAAACAACCGATCTTGCATGATTTTGTAGTTTTTAATGGTAATAATTAGATTTTTTGCAATTTTTTTCTTTTTTATTAATTCACTTATATAAATTATGCTTCTTAAATAATTGCATATAGGTATTTTGACATTAATTCGTTTCTAAAGTTCATTTAAAGCCTTTGCAATGCATTCTAAGATGATGAGAGATCACTCATGCTTGTGTAGTAGTAAAATACTAAACCCTTCGGCTAATTGATTCAGTCGGTTAATTGGGTCAAAGCACTTCCATCCCAAAGTGTTGTGGAGATCGCTGGCATCTATTAGAATTAAATAGAACATTGCAGAATGTTCCATTAGAATAATCGTCTTACCTTGCAGAATGTTCTAGAAAGAAACGTCTAGAATGTTCCCTAGCATCCTACATAAGGCGAAGCAGGCCGCTGAGACAGACACACACAGATTCACATGGACGACACTTACACATTCTCGTGTATACTTGTATTTTCAGATACACTCAAATGTTTTACAAATTTTCACGTTTATTGTTATCATTTCGTGTTCCTTCATACTTTTGTGTTGCAGAATTCTCGTTTAATAAACTAGTTTAATTTGACGACGTGTTTTCTGGTTTTCTCTACGAGCCTTCCGAGAGAAACAAAACACAACACAAAGTCAGTATATTAAGCGGCACCAACACACAGAAATAACAGTTGATGCTAAAATATGGTGCAATTTTTCCTCTTTCTCCTCCAATTCTAAAACAGCATTATGACCCAATACTAAAGCGCAAATGAAAGAACCCAAAGGATGCAAAATGTGAGAAAAAATGCAGCAATGTAGAGTAATGGAAACATACAAGAACTAGGTCACAACGTGCAAGACTTCATCTTGATATCTTTTGACCTTGCAACTGCGACCTTTGACCTTTTGAACCAAACAGCAATAAGTTTCCGTGTCTTGCCCCCACCCTAGAGCAATGGAAACATACAAGGTCTAGACACTCAACAGAGCCAGAGACCAGTGTCCTACCATCAGGTCACAATGTGCAAGACTTCATCTTGACATTTTTTGACCTTGCAACCATGACCTTTGACCTTTTGAACCAAACAGAAATAAGTTTCCGTGTCTTGCCCCCACCCTAGAGCAATGGAAACATACAAGAACTAGCGGACACTCAACAGAGCCATCGACCCACGTCCTCTCATCAGATCACAATGTGCAAGACTTCATCTTGACATTTTCTGACCTGGCAACCGTGACCTTTGACCTTTTGAAACAAACAGCAACAAGTTTCCGTGTCTTGCCACACCCTAGAGCAATAGAAACATACAAGAACTAGCGGACATTCAAGAGAGCCAGAGACCCGCGTCCTCTCATCAGGTCACAATGTGCAAGACTTCATCTTGACATTTTCTGACCTTTCAACTGCGACCTTTGACCTTTTGAACCAAACACCAATAAGTTTTGGTGTCTTGCCCCGCCCGATCCTGTACCAAATTATAGTTTTATTCGTTTTGATTCACATACAGACAGACAAACAGACACACAGACACAACTATACATCATAACCACATGCCCACTCCTGCCAAATGCCAGTGGCATTCATAATAAAAGAGAAAAGGGATTCAATGAGAAACTGCTAGTAGCATTTACAGTACAGTCAATCTCACTTATAAGGTACTCGTTTATGAGGGACACTCGCTTATAAGGGACAACCAACACCGGTCCCGATTTTTCGTAACGTTTTTCCTATGTAAAAATCTTCATATATAAGGTACTCGGCTATAAGGGACTTTCGGTTATAAGGGACGATATCTTCAAGTCCCACGTAATCGAAACTCAGGTAAATTACCTCACATATAAGGGACCCTATGATCAAAGTGAAATTGATCGATTTTTAACCTCAATTTTTCACAAACTCGGCCTTCGAACAGCTCGGTTTCCACGGTCACATACATCTCGCATCACTGAAGGAGCTTCCTACATACCGTTTGCACTGAACGTGTAGCAATAATCCATAAAAATATGGGTAAACGTACAGAAAAGTACAAGTCTAGATACACCCTTGGTCTGACTCAACTTCGGCTATAAGGGACAATGGATATAAGGGATTTTTTTTCAGTCCCGAGGTTCCCGAGGTGTCCCTTATATCCGAGGTTGACTGTAGAAGTAAGAATAATAGATACCTCGTCAGAAGCTTTGCGCTCCACACTCGAGCCCCGTGTCCGAACAGAACACTCTCCAGACTGAACTCGGCATTGGCCAGGCTGTCGGCTTCGCCCACTTTATAAACACGAATGCTACGATCGTCAGAGACAGAACACAAGCGGCGGACGACCTCGCTGTAGTCGATACAAAACACGACACCCTAAAGTGACCAAAATATTGCCAACGTCAAGGTAAGCACTACCAGCCAATGTAAAGTACCAGTGTAACATTAACCGCTTTAAAACGTCAACTAAACGATATCTGTTTGCTTCTTATATAAACTAGTCTTGATAACCACCTACTGTTCCTGTGTGACACAACAGTCACAACTTTGTGTTCTTTCTGAGTAGAATCCAGAGTGCTTCGTCATCTCATGAGCCGAATCTCCACAAGCCACTCTTCCTACCCTTTTGAACATTCATTTATCCATCACTTCTATCCTTACTTTGCACAATTCTTTTTTTAAATTGCCTAAAAGCCTTCGGTTTTTTTTGTTCTTTCTTTTCTCATTATTTGGACCTAACAAGTTTTACTTCTGGTTCTTGCCATTTATTATATGCACGCTGTCATATAATCATTATTATTAATATCTATTTCTTCCCAGTGTTTTTTGATATTGTAATTGTATTTACACTTCCAAATAAATTTATTATTATTAAAAAAAGCAACAATTTCAGCGCTGTCTCTGCGTCACATTTCTGCACAAATCTGACCAAAAAACTGGCAAAAAACAAAGGAGTTTATAACTAAGGACCAGCAGCAGACCCAAAAATCTCCTACATTATAGTCCTTGATATTTGCTGCCCTACGCACAAAACGATATGTGTGCTTGCAAAGCAAAACCGTCCATAAGTCGGCATTGTTAAAACTACATTATGATGTTTCAAAGTAGAATGCACCAAAAATTTGATCAAATGGCAATTTTCGTATTTTGTAAAAACCAATGCTAAATATCAAGAAAACGTTAAAAAATACGAAACATCTAATTTTATAACTCCTTGCCCATTTTTCTGTCTAGAAACTAGAACTGCAATTGTAAAAAACCTGTTTTTTTTTCAAATACCGATAGCAGCTCGTGGAAGCTGCCATTTTGCTTTGGGTCTTTTCTGCTGCCAGGCGCAGATCTTTGTCAGGAAGAGCCATCTACTGGATTTAAAAAGCAATGTTCTTGCAAAGTCCATAGCACCCAACATTCGCACGGTTGCTAAGTGTTTTGTAGAAACGCGAAAAAAAAACAACGGCTGACTTTAACAGTGATTTTCTCAAGATTATGTTTTTCACTCCATAGCCTGCACCTCAACTTCAACATGGATTATCTCAGCTTAGAAATAACACAGAGCGATGAACTTGGTATCAAAATTATCCCCATGAAATGGAGATTCAGGATATATGAATAACTAGAAAAGTTTAATTGCCAACATATGGACGATTTTGCTATGCAAGCACACATACATCATAAAAAAGACAATAAAGTCCAAAACAACAACCACTATTCCTTTTGTGTACTGTACTACAATCATCGTACATAGTAAAATACCTTGTGACCTGTCAGTCGAGTCAGAACAGGCTGCTTCTCGTTGCCACCACCAGGTGGCCAAGTGTTCCACAGCAACACTTCATTGTAGACGGTTCCCGACGCGACAACCAGGTCGTTCCAACAACTGCCGATCAATTTTGCCGAATATCTTGAATTTTTCGTCAACGGACAATAAGAATTTTTAAATAGAGAACTTTGAAATCATTGAAAAATAAAATTAGAGTTGAAAAAATTTGATCGGTATTTAGTTTTACATGGAAACAACATGTGAACCGTCCCTTAGTAACACGCAATGTAATATTTTGTGACTAGTAAATTCAGTTGGAACTAGGATCTTCCTACTGCCGTCACTAGATGGCCTACATTGCACTATGAACACTATAAGGAAAACAAAAAAGATACAATAGGCAATTCTCCTCGCAGGAGACAGTACGCAAAACTTTTTTCTCTTTGATATCCCATTCTAAAACAAAATTATGAGCCAACACTGCCGCCATTGTTTTTTCCGTTCCCTGTACAACAGAAAAAAATAATTATTACGATTCTGCATATAGCACGAATCTTAATGACTCTTAAGATTAATGAGACTAACTATTAAAATTCTTAAAGTACAAGAAAGCCCTGCACTTACATAAAGCTTAAAAAATTCATCTTGAAAATTTATACCACTTACATATTGCCTTTTTGTATGCAGGGCTTGCATTGGCAGTAACGGTGTAGAAAATGTGTAAATTTAAACTCCCCCGATGACCATTAGGCGCAGCCATTTTTGTCGTAGATCGTTTGAAACAAGTTTAGATAACATTGAGTGAAGTTTGAAAAAATAATCAGAGTATTCGTAGCGCACATGTTAATAACTAAGTAAAATATTTAGATTACTGTATCTTGTAAATAAGATTAAAAATTGTTTTTGGTTACTGAGTTTCCTGGAGGGTGAGTCAGCGACATTTTACCGATTGGTAAAAACATTTTAAATTATTAGTCTAGTTACATAAGTCTTTCCAGCAGTTAAACAATTTGCTAAGTAATATAGATTTGCATGGAAAGTTTTTTAGGACATAATGCTGGACATGAGATAACGTGAAATGCAAAGTAACATACATTTGCGTGGGTGTGCGTTCGTGCGTGCGTGCGTGTGTGTGAGTGTGTGTGTGTGTTCCTTTTTTGCTCACTTGCGTTATACACCTGTACATGTACTTTGTTCACAGTTTAGAGTTTAGACGCGTATTTGTCTGTCTGGAATATTTTTATTCTTGCATACATGTAAACACCCTTTTCCATATCCTTTCTCTGTCACAGGCATATTTGCCTCTGTTTTGATTCACTAATTGTTTGCAACTATACAAAATTTTGTAGTCGTGTTCCCTATTTCATATTTAGAACTAGGTATTAATTATTAACTATTGTTCTGCACCTAGATATTTGATAAAGAGATACCTGCTCAGTGAGAAATTTTGCATCCCAGATCCAATCTTCAAGTAAGTTTTCTCCTCCGTACAAAATCCAGCTGAAAAATAACAACATCGCCAACATTATGAAAGCAGTCCACACGTACGACTCTGCTTAGACCAGTCTTTGCTACAACGGAACTTCTTAAATTTCTAGACAGTCATTTGCATCTGATGGTCTATCAGTCTTAAGAAACGAACAATTCTTTTTTACACCTGTGAATGATGTGTCAAAAGCACAAATGTTTGTGTGCAAATCAAAACCGTCTGCAAGTCGGCATAGTTAAAACTACGTTACGATGCTTCAAAGTAGAATTCACCAAAAATTTGATCAAATGTCAATTTTCGTTTTTTTTTAATAAAAGCAAATGCTAAATATATATTGGACTTTTATATTATAGCATCAAGTTATCAAGAAGATGTTCAAAAAATAATAAAAATCTAATTTTATAACCCCGTACCCAATTTTCTGACTAGAAACAAGTACTCCAATTGTAAAAAACTTGTATTCGTCAGGAAGAGCGATCAACTGGATTTAAACACAACTCCGGTGTGTTCTTGCAGAGGCCGTACCAACCAATCTTTCATGCAGTTGCTAAGTGTTTTGTAGAGAAGCGACAAAAAACAATGGCTGACTTTTCACAGCGATTTTTTCAAGGTTATGTTTTTCAGTGTACAGCCTGCACCTCAACTTCAACGTGGATTATCTCAGCTCAGAAATAACATAGAGTGATGAACGATGATCAAAATGATCCTCATGAAAAGGAGATTCAGGATGTGTGAATAACTAGAAAAGCTGATTGCCGACTAATGGATGATTTTGCTATGTACATTGATACTTCATATTAGGCAAAAAAGTTCTTCATAAGATAAAAAATGGAATTGAGCAAAATAGAAAAATCATCGTTAAACAAAATGTTGCTAAACGGGGATTTGTCAGGTGAGGAGTTACTGAGCTATGTCTTTAACACTGGTCTATATGTCTTTAACACTAGTCACGTTGATTAAGTCTGCTATATAGGTCTCTAGAGAAAATTACTGTTGTTTTTGTGTTACGACTTAACACAACATTTACTCTGGTTGATGAAAGTAAAAGGTTAGCGCTCGAAAACATCCTAAAATCTCAGAACATTAGCAAAATTTATACCTCTCATGATAAAAACATGCTAGATGCTTTCACTGAGTTAGTTTGTGAATCGTTTTTACAAACTTTAGTATAAAATATTAAACTTTGCATAACAGAACAAATCTGTAGACTTCTAATTTTTCTGTTTCTAGTCACTTTTATATTAGACAGGTCGTTTTGTGTAAGCTGGTGCTATTTGATTTTAGTTGTTCTTTTATATTATTTTGAGGTACGAAATCCATGATTTATTGGTACATAAAAATCTTACGAATGTAACAGCTAAATTTATTTACAAAAGTTTTTTAACCATACCCTGCAAATAGAGGGTCACTGTGTGTATATTACGTAAATATTTGTATATGCATATAATTTTAAATTTTAAATAAAGAATTATAATAATAATAATAATAATAATAATAATAATAATAATAATAATAATAATAATAACAATAATAATAATAATAATAATAATAATAATAATAATAATAACACAACATTAGCTATTACTATGAAGTGAAGATTAATGTATACTCTTTAAGATAGTAGTAAGTGCGAATAAAGTCTGAATGAATTGAATTAAAGTGAAATGAAACTGAAATTGATCTCAACTTTAACAACACACCTGTTGCGACTCTGAGTCGGCCTCTCCAACAGTCGGAAGTACCGCTGTCCAAATACACAAACGAGTTTGCTACCTGCAAAATTGTAAAGGGATCCGGAATATAATGGCTTAAATCCGCAAATGTGTGTTTGCATAGCAAAATCGTCCATATGTCGGACATTGGCTTTTTTTTGCATTCAATAACAAGAGCAATTTTAACAACATTTGATAGCATTTTCAAACGTGAAAAACTTGAAAATGCTATCAAACGTTGTTAAAATTGCTCTTTTTTTCAATTCAATTTTAATTTATTTATCTCTTTATAAGACTGCAATAAAACATGATTAATAAAAGAATTGCTAATAAGTTTTGAAGAATGGTTAAAATGAATAGATAGATGTAGAACTAGAGAAAGGATAGCGAAAAGACAATTCAATTCAATTTCAATTTATTTATCTTTTATAATGCTACAATAAAACATGATTAATAAAAGAATCGCTAATAAGTTTTGAAGAATGGTTGAAATGAATAGATAGATCTAGAACTAGAGAAAGGATAGGGAGAGAAAAGAATAGGAACTAGAGAGAGGACTGAAACTAGAGAAAACTTCAGCTCTTGTTATTGAATGCATATAAAAGATAATTGTCCACTTTTTGTTCCTATTCTTTGCTTGAAGGTGCTACTGTCCCTAGGCCATTTTCTACGTGCAAAACTGCACAGTGAGGGCAGAAGACGGCTCTACAAAATGAAGATTACTAAAACTTACCTTGCCTAATACCATGCACAACAGCTTCACTAAAAACTGGAAAACAATGAATTGGCTGGCTAGTATTCAAGTCGTATATATGAACTTTTCTTCCTTCTCCTGTAACAGTTCATACAAACATCTTTAGAGCTGATGTCAACATTGCACAATCTATTATCTTTCTTCCTACAATTTCCACTGACACAACCTTCTACCCTTCCTGTGTGATCTAACCTTTCTCCCAGTTCTTTTTTTTGTTCACTCATCCATTCTTTTTTTTATCAGGTCCACATGACAGTGGGCTTATACAAGCCTTTGCTTCTCTAGCCCACTCTAACACAATTATTCTTTTATGATAACGATAGTGTATGAAACATAATAATTTAATACAGTACGACGTAATAATATTGATGTCACCATGTATTGAATGTCATTATATTGTACTGTTGTTGTTGGCATCCTTCTGTCTTGGAAGACAATCGAGTGTGCGCCAAGAGAGTCAGTTATTGATCACATTTATGGAGCTGCAGCGTCGACTGTGGCTGAGCAATCCGATCCTTGAACCACTGGAGAGGCCTCTCCAGGGCGCACGCCTGGGCAAGGTGTATGGAGATCCTGAGTTGCCCAGACAAGAGGAACCCCCTCTCTTCCTCCCTGGTGCATGCTGCACTGGTCCGCCTTCGGGGCTCCTGATTTGGAAGGTTTACTCCTCTACACATGGCCATTGGGTCACATGACCTCTTCTGTCCTCTAGCCATTGGCTGGTTGTGCAGCTCCTCCGCGTAGTGTCGAGATACAGTGTGGGCCAGTGTGATAATAATAAAACTTCAAAAAAACTTCAAACAAGTGGGTAAGCCTATAACAATAACTTGATGTATCGATGCATCGTAATATCTTTCATTACGATATCTGTAATGCCGAAGTACACTAGTATTGTTATAATCTGTTGATGATAACAATGATGAAATGATGAAATGTGATGTAACGTAACTTAACGTAGCATAATGTAATGTAATGTAACGTAACGTAATGTAAAATTAATTTATATAGCTCGCCACGCTGAACAATAAAATACATTTAAAATTTATAAGAAACATAAAATTTAAAAGACATTAAAAATAATAAAATTAAAAAAACTTAAAAGGTGCAATTTAATAGCAATGATGTGAAAGCAAAACATGGAGCAGCGAGGAACTTACCGGCTAATACGTAATTATCGATGACACTCAGTGCGGTTATCGGCGCCACGATGAGTCTTTCTTGAATCGTACACGATGCGAGTCTCACTGCAGATTGAACAAAACTGTGGACAGCATCTACAATAGTTGAGACCTCGGCCATTGCTCCCAAACCTGTTATAATCATCATCATCATCGTCATCATTATCATCAATATCATCGTCGTTCATTATCATCATCATCGTCGTCGTCATTCATTGTCAGTCATCATCATCATTATAATCATCATCTCCATCATCATCGTCATCATTATTATCATCATCAATATCATCATCATCATTCATTGTGAGTCATCATCATTGTCATCATTATTATCATCCACAAGGACATCACAAACCAACATAATTTTTAACAGCAAAAATATTCCACAAGCGTGTTGCAGAAAAGTGGGTAAGGAGCTTTAAGTGTTTTTTGGTGTAGACTAAATTTTTAGTATTTTTCAACACTTTCTCAATAATTTGATTCTAGAACAGGGTTGTGCAAACTGCGGCCCGTTGACAGATCTTGTATGGCCCGCGAAGAGGTTTGTGAACGTAATGAAAGTGCGGCCCACGCGATCCAGCTGAAGTCTGCGCCAATATCGCAAAGATAGTGCAGGTAGTTTTTTCCTCTAGATCGGATGGCATTAACCCTTACAAGACCGTTGTCACTTAATGTTACTGTCCGACATGACGAAATATATGGTCTTTAATATAAATTTTAATAACTTCTAAAAGAGTTTCTTGAGTGCAGTAGTAATGATGTGCGCAAATCGGATGTAAAAAAATCTTTATTAGGTCCTACTGTACTTGGCTCCTTGACCAAACTGCATGTGGCTCGCAGGACTTGCGGGAATGTTTAATGTGGCCCGGCTAGTCAGATAATTTGCACACCCCTGTTCTAGAATATAAAAGTCCAATATATAAAAAACAAAAATTAAGATTTAACCAAATTTTTGACAAATTCTACTTTGAAGCATAATAACGTAGTTTTAACTATGCCGACTTATGAACGGTTTTAGTCTGCAAGCGCACATATTCTACTTGCCACATAACACTAGACATCAAACATAAACAACGCGGCCATTTAAAACAGAGCCCGTGTACCTTTGTCGCCGCACGCTAAGCGTTTTTCGACGCACGGCACCTCGACAAAACCCATTTGCTTTAGCGACTGAATGTGCCTGGAGGTGATGGGATTGTTCCACATGAACGTGTTCATGGCTGGGCAGAAGAGCAAAGGTTTACTGAAGTCCCACGCTCTCACGATGCACGTCTGAAAGACAACGTAGAGGTCCTATTAGCAGGCTAACAATTTGTTTCCATGAAACAACTCATTTTCACAAACTTGCTGAAGACCCTTTAGACCAAATTGCATTTTAAAGTTTGTTTTAACAAATACTGAACATAAGAAGAACACAAAATATGAATAGAATTGTTAAAGGGTTAAAATGCAGTCACTCCCTTTTAACTTTTAAAAAAACCGTCAGAAAAGAAATATTTCAAAAGTACTGAGAGTAACACAGTTTGATAATGGTAATCACCTGCATTCTTTTTCCACAGTAATCTTAATAAAACGTGACTATGCTCAACAGGTTACTGAACACTTTATAATCATGATCACAGTTTTTCTTTGTTCTCGCTCCATTTCATCTTTCATTCACTACTCCCCCCACATCACAGTTTTTCTTTGTTCTCGCTCCATTTCATCTTTCATTCACTACTCCCCCTACATCACAGTTTTTCTTAGTTCTCGCTCCATTTCATCTTTCATTCACTACTCCCCCCCACTTTTATGTATATATTATCATTATCTCAATTATTAATCATTTCTTTAAGATTTCCACGTACAGTTTGGCCTGTCCAGCTATGCTTTTAGGCTCAAGCTGTATGCATCAAAATTACTCTGTAATGTAATTTGCACATGCATATGCTGCATAAGAATCTCTTTTGTAATTTCTGGATAATATTGCATTTATATTTATATTTACTTCAGTGAAATTATCTGTATTTTTATTATAACTATAAAATGCAGAGTGGAAATAAATAAACTTATAACTTATAACAGGCTTAGTGATTTCTCTGTTTTTTCTCTGAAGTATTTCCTTTTTTCTTGTATGTACAACTAGTGTCACTACCACATTGACTTAGTAATTGCTTGTACCAAGCAGCACCTCAGGAACGTCACCTAGTTAAAAGAGCTTCCTGATTCAGTGAAGCATTTTGCTGTTAAAAAAGGTGACACAGGTGCAGTAACTTTCGGGCAGTCACTCTGTAAACACTCAGTAACTCGCTATCAGTCCCTCAGAAAAATCTCCGACTAGCTCACATTCAGTAACTCACTATCAGTCACTCAGTAAACTCTCTGACTGGCTCACACTCAGTAACTCACTAGCAGTCACTCAGTAAACTTTCTGACTAGCCCACACTTGGTAACTTACTGGTAGTCACTCAGTAAACTCTCTGACTAGCTCACACTTAGTAACTCACTTTAGTCACTCGGTAAACTCTCTGATTAGCTCACACTCAGTAACTCACTGATAGTCACTCAGTAAACGCTCTGATTAGCTCACGCTCAGTAACTCACTGGCAGTCACTCAATAAACTCGCTGATTAGCTCACGCTCAGTGACTCACTATCAGTCACTCAGTAAACTCTCTGACTAGCTCACACTCAGTAACTCACTGGAGTCACTCAATAAACTCTCTGACCAACTCACACTCAGTAACTCACTGGCAGTCACTCAGTAAACTCTCTGACTAGCTCACACTCAGTAACTCACTGGCAGTCACTCAGTAAACTCTCTGACTAGCCCACACTCAGTAACTCACTGGCAGTCACTCAGTAAACTCTCTGATTAGCCCACACTCAGTAACTCACTGGCAGTCACTCAGTAAACTCTCTGACAGCTCACACTCAGTAACTCACTGGCAGTCACTCAGTAAACTCTCTGATTAGCTCACGCTCAGTAACTCACTGATAGTCACTCAGTAAACTATCTGACTAGCCCACACTCAGTAACTCACTGGCGGTCACTCAGTAAACTCTCTGGCAAGGCAGTCTCCTGAACTGCTTTTAAGTTTGGCAAACTTGACTCATTGCAAAAAGGCACAACTAAAAACTTCTTAATAAAGATGATTGATTTTGAGCGAGTCATTAATTCACTAATGATTAATTTAATAATTTTACTTTTAATTTGTTAACCTTCAGAGTCAAACTGCATCTGACTGTTTAGTGATACATCTATGGCAAAATTTAACTCATCTTGTCAATTTTTTTCTGTTCCCAAAATGGCAAGTATAACGAGGTTTAATAAAAAAATAACATAAACTCAGAACCTGCAAGAGCAGCTCAAACTGCAAAAAAGGGAGAAAGGAAAAGTACGGGAAAACAAGAAGAAAAAAGACGTACGAAAAGCCTCCCACTTTTATCAAAAATTTCTGGATGACATGATTACATAATTGGAATTATAGCTGTGTTTCATACACTAAATAAAGAATAAATAAAAAAGAATTACAAGGAGATTGTCGCAGATTCCGTTAGCGATCTTGGCCAGCGTGTTCGCATCCAGAGGTGCGATCACCATCAAGTCCGCCCACTTCCGCAACTCGATGTGCAAAACCGGATCTGTACGATCTCCCCACTGCAAAAAATGTTCCCACAAAACATTATAGTAACATGTCCTATATTCTAACCTAGAAAATGCAAAACAACAGTAAACAGACAAATGTTCCAAACTTGTTTTAAAGGAAGACAGGATGATTTTTCATATACAACCTCATTTTCAAATCCAATAAAAAGTATACATTTTAACAGAATTAATACTGCGAAAGTGTTTCTGATAATTAAATAATGCGTTAAAAACTTAATTAATGATGGGCGAGCCCAACTGTTGATGACATCACAAACTAACATAATTTTCAACAGCAAAAATGTTCCACCAGTGTGTTGCACGAGTTTACGAAAGCGAAAATTGAGGTACAGTGCTACTGTAAGATGTTCAGTGTATTGCACTAAAACTAGGCAAGTTTTAAGATAAAAATTAAAATTTACCACTGATGAGCTGTCGAACGTGTGTAGTTCATCACAAACTAACACATCTGAACTGAGAGATACAGCTCCTGTTTTTGTGCAATGTGTTTCCGAAATGCAGGTGCTAGTGTCTGTCTAACTAGCATAAGTCGAAATGCATGTAACATAGAAGAACTAGTGGCGCGAACGCGAAATTTTGTTTGTGTGATAATAATTCTTTCACGTAAATCATTTCTGAAAACAATTATGTTCTTTCAATATTTTAAAGAGTAGACTGCTTTGACCTACAATTTAAGATTGGGTCAGGTTTTGCTTTAAAGTTAACTTAAAGCAGAGGTGTGCAAATTGCGGAATGCAGGCCACTTGCGGCCCGCCGAGAGAATTTGTGCGAAGAGGTTTGTCAACGTAATGAAATTGCGGCCCGGGCGATTAATTGAGTGTATCCAGCTGAAGTCCATGCCATGATCCCAAAGATAGTGCGGGTAGTTTTTTCTACTAGATCAGATGCCTAACCCTTACAAGATGGTTGTAGCTTAATGTCACTGTACTACACAGACTGTGTGATACACATTACTAATATGCATTGCAATGAAATTACCACTATCTGTCCCGAAAGTAGAAATATAAGGTTTGTAATATAAATTTTAATAACTTCTAAAATAGTTTCTTGAGTGTAGTAGTAATGATGTGCGCAGGTTGGATGCAAAAAAAATTGTAATTAGGCCTTTCTGTACTTGGCTCCTTGATCAAACTGCCCGTGGCCCGCAGGAATTGCGGGAAAGTTTAATGTGGCCTGGCTAGTCAGATAATTTGCACACCCCTGACTTAGAGCAAATGCAGTTTACACTATTAAACTTGTTTATAAAATTTAGTCCTAAAAAATCAATACCTTCCATTCGTCAGCATCTCTGTAAACCAGAACATCGGATGGAAGTTCATCAATGTTGAAGAAATGTAACGACCTCTCTGTAACGACCACTTTCACATCCTCAAAAATAAAGAATAATGCTCTTAATTAACACTGCTATATAGAAACATTCAGATTGTCATCTACTAAATAAGCACTTTAATAAAGACACTGATATTTACATACATTGCTGTTGGCATCGTTCTGTCTCGGAAGTCAATGGAGTGTGCGCCAAGAGAGTCAGTTATTGATCACATTGATGGAGCTGTGGCTGAGCAGTCAGATCCTTGAACCATTGGAATGGCCTCTCCAGGGCGCACGCCTGGACAAGGTGTATGGAGATCCTGAGTTGCCCAGCCCGCATTGACCCCCTCTCTTCCTCCCTGGTGTAGTCCAAAGGAAAGCGGAGCGATATGTTTGGCACCAGGCTGGCTGCAGGAGCTGCCGGAGTCAGTGAGCATGCTGCACGGATCCGCCTTCGGGGCTCCACTCCCGATTTGGAAGGTTTACACCTCTACACATGGCCGTTGCGTCACTTGACCTCCTCCGCCCTCTAGCCGTTGGCTGCTTGTGCAGCTGCTCCGCCTAGTGTCGAGATACAGTGTGGGCATCCTGCAAGCCTACAGCACCTGGTAGTTGTAGGCGGTCACCTATCCAAGTACCAACCAGGCTCTACGTCGCTTAACTTCGGTGATCAGACGAGAACCGGTGTTTTCAACGTGATATGGCTGTAGACTAACATACGTACCATTGTCATATGAACAATGCCATATTCACTTGGCTGATCCTCGCAAGCTCTCATGATTTTTGTATAAAATAATACGTTTCTTAGACATGATCTAACCTTACAATTTTTTTATACAGCCTTAGCAGTATGTATGTTCCTAAATCCACAATCAATACAGTTTCGGGGCTATGTAATAATAATAATAATAATAATAATAATAATGATTATAATAATAATAATATGTGTGTTTGCAAACCAAAACCCTCCATAAGTCGGCATAGATAAAATTATGTTATGACGCTTCAAAGTAGAAAGCACCAAAAAATTTAGTCAAATGTCGATTTTTTATTTTTTAAGAAAACAAACGCTAAATATATTGGACTTTTATATTTTAGCATCAAATTATTATGAATACTAAAAATCTAATTTTGCTTTTTGCTTCGGGTTTTTTCTGTTGACAAGACCAGATCTTCGTCAGGAACAGTGCTCTACTGAATTTAAACGTAACTTCAATTTGCTCTGGTAAAGTCCACAGCAACCGACTTTCGTGCGGTTGCTAAGTGTTTTGCAGAAACACGACAAAAAACAATGGCTAATTGTAACAGCGATTTTCTCAAAATTATGTTTTCTGGTGCATAGCCTGCAATTCAACTTCAACGTGGACTATCTCAGCTTAGAAATAACATACAGCGAGATTGGTATCAAAATGATCCTCATGAAATGGAGATTCGGGATATGTGAATAACTAGAAAAGCTTAATTGCCGACTCATGGACGATTTTGCTACGCAAGCACACATATAATGTTTTATTTCACCTTTTGAGCACAACAGTAAGTAAAAAAAATTCCATTCAATAAGTGCAACAATTCATAATTATAGTAAAATTCACTCAATTCAATAATAAAAATGCAAGGCAGAACAAATTCATGTTAAACATCACCTCTCAAAATAGGTTGGAAAGAGCACAGTGAAATCTACAGAGTGTACTGATTTTAGATTTTAATTATTGTTCATTTGCCCGGGAAAATAGTGAAATATCGAATTCATTTATTGCTATTTACAAGACAAAACATGACACGTAACAATAATATAATCAGTGAAAGAGTGCTTTATTTTTAAAGAAAAATAGGATTAGAACAATATAACGTTGACTAGTAACATCGTGACAAAGTAAGTAAGTAAGTAATCAAGTATCTTTATTTATTACCTTTTTTAGAAGAAAAACACAGAGCATGAAATGATAATATAATAATGTGATACAAAGTGACAAGATTATTAAACGAATAAATTTTCTGAATTAATGATGTTCAAGTGATTGGTGAAAGGGTGGCGACTGAAAAAAACTGAAAGCTACAGGGATCAGCACTGTTTAGTCTGGGAGGCGTTATTGTAGATTTACTAAATCGTAACTGTGTGCAATCGCAACAACATTCTGCGCGTCAATGGATCACACTTAATTTTCTTATCCTGGCCTCCAGACGCCCACTTATTTCTTTTTGTAACAAAAATGCCAACCTCCAAACTTGCACAATTTTCTTCACCACCCACGTTATGCACAGATACTCAGGTCAGACAGGGTAAGAGCTATTTATTAAATAATTTCAATTGAGACATTGAAGTTAAAGCACATCAGGCTGAAAAAAAAACAAAATTTAATGCTTACATATGAACTTCCTACGCTGCTGCAAAGTGACGGCAATTTTATAGCTGCAACGCTTCCTGTGCAAGCAATCAAGATTCTTGATTTTAAACAAAAAGTTTCACATCTCTTCAGAGTCTCATTAGAGCAAGCTGCCATATCAATTATCAACACATTTCAGTAATCACTGTTCCCTTTCACTTCCACACACTAAAAGATGCACCCACCAAGAGTGCTTTGCATAATTTTTTTATGAAACTGCTGACTAATGCACAAAATGCTAGAAAATATAAATCTTGTTCTAGGACAGCGTTAGTAAATAATTTTCTATTATCATCCATACATATATTAATTATTTGTATTAGACTAATTACTACGGTACCTTGCTGAGGGACGTAAGAAAATGTATCTATGGACCACAAGTGTGATTTTGCATTTGAATCAAGTTCTGTTGTTTAATGGAAAAACATGGCTGGCTAATGTTCTAGGTGAACAGATGTATTTTTCATAATTTGCAGTTTACTGCGTGTAGCTGGAGTTAATGGTCAGTCTACCATGCGTAAAATGAACTATTGCAGTTTATGTAAAGCATTATTATATGTTTGGCACTTTCCGAGATTGGATTCAAGTTGCGGTCTTTCCTACCCTACTTTTTTGTTTATTTGTCGTTAAACACTTGAAAGAAGTGTGACTTAACCAAGACTAAAGCTTATACAAATATTTAAAAATCACGGATATTTTAAAAATTTTAAATATTTTAAAATATTTAGACAAATTATGCACGGAAACCGTAATATTTAAAATAGCATGTGTTTAGCTAGTTCATTTTATTTCAGGGCAACTACTTCGTGTGATTTCTCTTCATCGCTCAAACATCGAATTCAAGTACTCCACTAGAGTCTCTGTTTTCTTCGAACTTCTTTTACAAGATGGGACTTGCAAACTCTTATACATTTCATCTGTCATATTCATTGTTTTTCACTGTACTTAGCATTATAGGTATGAATTTTTACTAAAATAATAGTAATAGTAATAGTAATTTATTTTCCTCCATATACAATAATTTGACAATAAAATACACAAAAATACAAACAAACATAGGAGAAAGGGTGGCGAAAAACCAAAGGTTATCGAGTCAACCACCCTTCTCAAAGGACAGTAAACAAAAGGACGCTAAGGACAGTAGACACAGCTATATTAAAAAATACATAAACGTGCAGAAATACAAAAAACAAAAATACAACAGCAAAAGACAAAAATCAAAAACCATGACAAATTTACGAACTACTAAGCAAAATACCTTACAATTGTTTCTGATAAATACATCTAATAAATACACAAACGTACAGAAATACAAAAACAAAAATACAACAGCGAAAAAGTGAGTTTGCACCTCATAAAAATGTTTTTAAGCAAAAGTTACCATAAGAATGTACATCTAACAGACAAAAAAACTGATTTATTTGTAAGCTTCAAGAAGTGCCTTAGCGTACTGTTTTTTTAGCGAATGCAGGGGTAAAGAAGTTATATGAGCAGGTAGAGAGTTCCATAATACTGATCCCTGATATTTTAACGACGTTTGACCCTTAGATGTATTAAATCGTTCGATAAAGAAAGAACTGTTAGTAGAAAACCTAGTGTTGTAACTGTGAATATCGGATGCTGGCGTATAGTAATTTAGAAACAATTCTGGTAGTAAGTTATTCTTAAATTTGTATACAAATTTTGCAAGCTCGAGTTTGTAGATATCATTCAGTTTTAAGAGGCCCAATTGAATGTAGGATGGCGTTGCATGTTCCCGTCTACCAGAAAATGTCATCAGCTTAACTATAATGTTTTGATGAGTTTGTATCGGTTTTAAAGTATTTGAAGATGCAGTGCCCCAGGAAAGAATCCCATAGTGAAGATAAGAATAAACCAAAGCATGGTATATTAGTTTTAGTACATCTGTATTTACGTAGTGTCTTATCCTCGCAATTATGCCCTTGATTTTGCTAATTTTGTAGGTTATGTGTTTTGTTTGTGTAGACCATGTTAAGTTATCATCAATGAACATACCGAGGTATTTAATTTCTTTAGACCTAGTTAATATTTGATTATTCATTGAAATCTGGAAATTTTCATATGCGTCTGTTTTGCGGCCAGGCGTAATCAGCATGTATTTTGTCTTTTTATAGTTAATAGACAGTTTGTTAGCTTTCATCCACTGATTAATCTTATGCAATTCACTGTTAACTGAAGTTTGTAAATTAATTATCTTTGTATCTGTTAAGAATAGATTAGTGTCATCTGCAAACATTCTAGTGTGGAAGTTTGAACAGTTTACAAGATCATTTATGTACAAAAGAAACAATATCGGGCCTAGAGTAGAGCCTTGTGGTACTCCACATGTTATAGTAGTTAGATTTGAGCTAGTATCTCCAATGGAAGTGTACTGTTGTCTGTTGTGCAAGTAAGATGCAAAGAAATTTTGGGATAGTCCTCTAATACCATAATGTTTCATTTTTTGGAGTAATATATTATGTTGTACAGTGTCAAAAGCCTTGGACAGATCTAGGAAGATGCCACACACAAATACATTTTTGTCAATATTATTAAGAATTCTATCGGTTAGTTCAGATACAGCTAAGGCAGTAGAATGATTTTTCCTGAAACCAAATTGGTGTTCTGATAGTATTTTGTTTGTTGAAATGAATTTGTCAAGCCGGATAAAGATGAGTTTTTCAAATATTTTGGCAACCGGTGAGAGTAAAGATATAGGTCTATAGTTGGTGGGATTTTCAGGTGATTCAGACTTATAAATTGGAATTACTTTCGCTAGTTTTAAAATGTTAGGAAATATGCCATCAGTAATCGATTTATTATAAAGTGTCGTTAAGTATGGTGTAATAATGCTGACAGCTAGTTTATAAAAATAAATTGGAATATTCTCTGGACCTGCAGATTTATTAATGTTTAACTTATTGATTTCCACACATGTTTCATTTTCTAATATAGGGTACATAAAAAATGTGCTATTTACTGGGTTCTTCAAAAAAGAATCAAATTTTAGTTCAGTGTATGGTATCTTTCTCGCCATATTGCTACCTATGTTACTAAAAAACTGGTTTAGTATTTCACTTATATCCTTATGGTTATTGTACTCATTACCATTTTGTGTTAACTTGTTAGGTTGAAAATGGTTTTTCACTTTACAGTTTGTAATTTCATTTATGGTTTTCCATGTTAGTCGCATATTATTTTATTTCCTTGGAGCACTTTTGAGTAATAGTTACGTTTTGACTGTTCTTTTATTCGATTTAGTTTATTACAATATGTACGATAATATTCATTTTTGTATAAACTGTCGGATAATTTATGAGTTTTGTATAATTGACTTTTTTTTCTGATAGAAGTTAGGATACCTTGAGTTAACCAGGGTTTGTAAAATGTCTTAGTTTGTTTTCTCGACAAGGTTTTATACGGGGCATGGTAGTTAACAGTTTCTGTAATTATATTCATGAATTTTTCAAATGCTTCGTTTGTTGACATTGTCACAAAAGATTCGTTGTTTAGTTTATAAGTTAAGTCATTTAAGAAACCGTCTTGATTGAATTTACTCTTGTCACGGATTGTTACTTTTGAGTTCGCACGTTTACTAATTGAATTTTTGACGATGCAAAAGATAGGCAAGTGGTCAGCGATTTGGTAAAGTATAATGCCTGGAATGATGTAGTCTTTTAGGTTATTTGTGTAGATGTGATCTATAAGTGTTTTGGATGTGTGAGTAAGTCTAGTTGGTCGTGTTATAATGGGTGTGAATTGATTGCAGAATACCATATTGAGATGTTCGGATATATATGATTTAGTTTCATGGTGAAGCAGGTTAAGATTGAAATCACCACATACATAACTAATCTTGCCAGTTTTATTAATGTCGGACATAATGTTATCCATTGCCTCATGAAAGTGATTAATGTTAGTATTTGGATGACGGTAAACAACACCAAAGATAATATGCTTAGAATGTATATTAGTTTCTATCTGTATCCAGAGATCTTCGCACTGCATGTCGGATTGAAAAGTAAGAGATGAATTAGCATTTTGGATAGAGTATTTTGTGATTTTAGTATAATTTAGCTGATTAGATACATAAAGTCCAACCCCCCCTGCTCTTGTATTAGAATCAGTATGTAAAAAAGTGTAATTGGGTATATTACATAAAAAAATATTTTTATCGTTAACTCGAGTTTCCGACACTGCTATTATGTCGGGTGGCCTCTTAAAATGCTGAAGCACATCTGTTATGTCATGATAGTGTTTGTGAAGGCTATTGGGATTAATATGTATGAAGCTAAAATCCTTATCATTGTTGTGCAAAAAGGCTGATGACTGCAGCGTGGTGAGTTTATAGTATTTGCTATCATACAGAGTATTATGATTAATGTCGGGATCTTTGTCATCATCATCATTAAACGAGGACAAACTAGCTGTACAGTTGAGTGACAGTAATTGTTCAATTTCACTATTGCAATAACTAAAATGGACAAAATCATAAAAGTCATCATCGTCTGCCATCTGAAGTGGCAATATCGAATTAATGCAAGGCAAGCAAAAGTATGTATCACTAGAATTAGCTAAATTTTGAAACTGTTGTAATGATAGGCATGTGCACTTCAGATGGCACCAATTCTGACAGTTGTCACAATAAATAGCATTCTGATTCGACCTACAGACTTTAGAGCAGACTGTACATGGATAAGATGCCATATATTAAATAACTGAAAAGTGCAACATTAAGGTTAAAGATGAGAATTGGTCTGCGATGACATGGCTGGGTTATATCCCATTCTCAGCAGAACTTGAAGAGAGTCAATTGGTACTGCTTCAGAATCATCAGAGTCAGACCTCTTTAAATAGATGCGACCATATCGAGACCATACATATTTGTACCGCAGTTGCTTTTTGCACTGTCGTGCATGGTATAGCAAGGATCTATTTTGCTTTGTAAGGTTTTCATTTATATAAATTTTGCTTACTGTTGAAAAGCCTAGGTCGTGAGCAGAGTTGATTCGTTTCCTGGCTGCATATACTTTGTCACGGATGTCGCGTCGTACAAACTTGACGATAATTGCTGGAGCACTACCAGATCTTGTCTTTTGCAGTCGATGCGAAGTAGCAATATCTTCAGGAGCTATTTGTACACCAATGACATCACAAAGCCTTTTGATAATGGTGTTAGTAGATTCATGCTCAATGAAAGGGATACCTGTAATTTCTAGCATGTCACGCCTCTCGTATTGTTCAAGGTCATTCACAGATTTTTCAGATGCAGTTTTTTTTTTTCTAGTTTGCTTATTGTACATTTCAGTATTTTGTTTTCCTCTTCTAGATTTCTCATTTTTTCCTCATTTTGCTTATTCTGTTCTTGCAAATCTTCATATTGTTTTGAAATAAATTCCTGACTTTTCACAAGTCCGCCTATTTGTCTGTTTACTTCTGTAAGTTTTGAATCTATAGATGCTGAATTGTCATAAATCCTCTTACCCAATCGTTCCTCCATTGCTGTCAGTCGTTTTTCAAAAGCGGAAAGAAGTGCCTGTGCTGTATCCTCGTTTAAGCTGCTATTAGATGATATATATAAAAGATATATTTCGTTTTGTTGTATGTCATACAGAAACACGCACACAAACTGTGTGTGTCTCTCTCTCCCTCTCTTTCTCTCTCTCTCTCTCTGTGTCTCCCTCTTCCTCTCTCTCTCTCTCCCTCTCCCTCTCTCCCTCTCTCTCAACAGAAAATGTGCATTCAGTTTATGCGTCAGGCTGAATAAGAGTGAAAATTTTAAACAGTGATGTAAACTTTTCTTCTTCAATTAGACGTCATTGACGTAGTTTGTTATATCGTTAATTGTTATTTGGTGTATTGTTGTGTGTTTTGATTTATTGCATTTATTTGTATTGATTTGTGATGTGTATATGAAAAGTTTGTAAAGTTTGAAATAAAGTATGTAATCAAATCAAATTAAATCAAATCTCTCAGCAGATTTGGTAACATTAATTTCTGTGATGATTGGTTAACAAAATCTGATTTCCAATGTGTACATGAATTTATATTTTGCACTAAACATCCAGTAGCTTCTATCTCATGTGAAATGTATCAGTTGTAAATATTTGCGGATTCAAATTTTAACTCTCGATTTATTACTTATACCTAATGTAATCTTGTGGTAGAAATTGCCAATTCTTATTGTAACTGTTTTGTAAATAGTGTATTTAGTTTGTGGTGAGGATTTTTAACCCTTTCTGTCCCAAATTATTTTTTTAATAAGAAAAAAATGTTTGGCTTGGTACTTTTGTTCAGTATGTCCATCTTGTTTGCACATAATAATTATTTTTTCTACCTGTGCCCGCGTGGTAAATATAGCCTGTATCCCACAGGATACATTGGGATTTAATGGTTGCTAAACATGACAAAAAGGAAATGCTGATAATTTTTTAAAGTATCTAAGACATTTAGTATGCATGCTATGCTAATCTGTACAAAGTCGTCTCTAAAGTACTGTACTTTGCACAGTTTTTTGTGCTATGTAGATTTTCTAGTTTGCCATTTCATCACTATTTTTAGTCTGTTGTTATTGGCTTAAATCAAAATAACTATTAACAGATCAAATAACTGTCAGTTTTAAAATTTTATTAATTTTAAAGGCAGAAAATATTCTCGTATCCCACGGGTTACAACGGGTATGAAAGGGTTAATCGTGTTTCAAAACTGTCTGATCCAATGCTATGATGAATTATATTTAAACTAAAATCTGATTACATATTAAAAACCATAAAGCTGATGTGGCTGACCATCTTTTGCCAGTATGAACTTTAAGGACAACAAAAATTTCCA
The DNA here is from genome assembly GCA_030141605.1 of Tubiluchus corallicola. NCBI lineage: Eukaryota > Metazoa > Priapulida > Priapulimorpha > Priapulimorphida > Tubiluchidae > Tubiluchus > Tubiluchus corallicola. Next base: position 101,761 of record JAQGDQ010000512.1, read on the forward strand.
TAATTTTCAGCATTTTAACTGCATTCTCATTTTTGTAGGTTTATGGTACCTGTTGTCAGGCCAGGGTCACCGGTTTGATTTCGGATGGGTTCTGGCTGAAATGCACCCACACATGTGGGCGTACACCGGAATCGGTCTAGCGATATCCTTGTCGGTCGTCGGTGCCGCATGGGGCATCTACACTACCGGCAGCAGTATCACCGGAGGCGGAGTCAGAGCTCCACGAATCAAAACGAAGAACTTGATTAGCATCATCTTTTGCGAAGCCGTTGCTATCTATGGTACTTTTAACTCCTCCTTCTACATGAAACGTTTGCAAACTTAAAGGAAAACCGGATGATTGTGTAAACAAGAGTTCAGAATAAAGAATGCTCTAAAATATTGAAATCAAATCTGCTTAGATTAAATAATAATTACCTCGGATACTCAAATTTCGTTAAACTTTCAAAGCTACGCGCGGCTTAGTGAATCTACTACGATTGACAACGGCGCCTTTTTGTCTCATTCGCGTGGCGGACAAATAGATGGCGGTACCGTGACAACCATGGTCATGAACTGCAGTGTTAGTTTCTGACGTCATGATATACAGCCCATATTTTGTGACATCATGCGTTTAAGCAGTACGGTATCACTGATGCAAATGTGCTTGATGCACAATGGAAGATGCCTGCCATTGCACAAACTGTGGTTAGTTTCTGACGTAAGCAATAGCTGTGTTCGGTTGACTTTCTAAGCTAATTATTAAAATGTAAGAAAGAATTACTAACTTTTATAGGCAAGAAAATGTATATTTTGGACAGTAAATTAAAATAAGATTGTGTCTAAACAATCGTCCGGTTTTCCTTTAATAATGTAACATTCTGAACTGCATGTTATCTTTAATTAATAATGCTCAACTCCTTCAGGATGGCACCATTCAAAATAGGTCATTCACTGAAAAACAATGAATGAGAGGCCGCAAAAAATTAGGTGCTTCCTGGGAATTGAACCTTGCTCACTGTACTGTTTCCCTGCCCAAAAACTTGGGGAGCCACACGGCTTTTTAAACATCTTGAATTTATGAATGGAAAGTGACGACTGATTTCTTAAACTGACTTTGTCGCCTCTCTCGCCTGTCTTGCTTCTGACAAATGCTTATATTCGCTTACCTACATAACAGTACATTCCTTTATGTGCAATTGTTTGCTGTATAACTGTTTGTGGTGTGTTGCCAACAGTCGAAACGAACGCAGTGTAACTGCTTTGTAAAATGGAAACAATTGCTGAAATTAGGCAGTATTTTCACTATGTGTACATTATTATTTTGTATGACTGAATTTAAGCGTTCGTTGAAATGACGTATCTTGTGAGTTACCTATTACTCTCCTGCTGCTGTATGAGCACAGACATAACTAAATGATTGCAAATTAGGTTCTGTTCAATTTAGGAGAATCTCGGCCATCCGTTCGTGATATTTTTATAAGCATTTATAAGCGATTTAACTGGATGAAAGTTAAAAAAAATCGCCCTCTTTAGGCATTCCAACTTAGATCATTAAGTAGCTTAGTGCGGTGTACACTTGCGTGCTCGCTAGTTTATTGATCGCTTGCTTGCCACACCCAAGCTGTGCAGTGTTCTGCTGCTATTCCAGGAGAAACCGACCGATCAGCCAAGGAGAAATTAAGGTTATTTCATCTTTTAACAAGAATTTCTCGTTAAAAATAGAGTTGACTTGAAGCGAAACTGTTTCAGAGTGTTGTGTCTAGATAGTTGAAATTTTCTGCATTAGCTAGTTTCACACAAGTGATACTGTACATTGTTACAGTGTAAACACTGCAGTTACTGAAAACTTTTTTTGTTTTTTTGAATTTTTTCATCAAAAATATATTTTTAATTTACCTAAGGTAAGCCAATACATCTCATATATAATTTTGCATGAAAATCTATTGTATGAGGAGTAGAAACCTGCAAAAATTATCAAATATAACGCAATCGCTGCTTAGCGAGAGCGGTTTTTCACGAACACGTGCAAAATTTAGCAAACACTTACGGTTCTGAGGGATTTAACAGAGAAATCAGCTTTGTCGAGACATGATTTAGATTTTTTTAAATTTAGATTTGCTTATTCATCCATTTAGCGCGATACAAAAACAAAAGATATAAAATTACTAATTAACAGCGCATTACAGTGCTATGAGCGCAGCAGAAGAAATTAACTTATGAGCTAGGCAAGTGATTAAGCTATGATTATGTAAAATTGTGCTATCATCGTTTGTCTAGTACAAATAGTTTTTCTGCAGTTTCTTGTCATTTCCATAGTGTGCAAAATCCGCCATCTTGTCACTGTGTGACTTTTTTTCGTAGGCATCATTATGGCCATCGTCATCAGTAATCTGGTCGAGCCGTTCAACTTAGACAATGTAGATCCAGACCTCCAGTACACCACCTTAGCTATTAATACGTTTTCCGGGTAAGTACCTATTGTATCCATTAAAATATCATATCAGCAATATATTTGACAGACATTCTTTGGATTTACTTTCATTGATTTAGTCGCAAGTCTCCAGCGCCTAATAATAATCTTTATTTAAAGTCGGCTTTTGGGTCAACAATTAACATTAGCTCAAAGAGCCATTATCGCCGACTGTAAATAACAACCTACAATAACATAACAGAGACTATTATTACCCCACTTTTACCCTAAATACCACGCGTCAGGCAGGACAACAGCAGGTACCATTTTTAAAGTCTTTGGTATGACCCGGCTGCTGGTTCGAACTCACGACCTCCCAGACGGAAAGCAGACTAAACCGTCTGGTCTACGCAACCAGCCGGCGACTCACATGTCACCTTTTTGCGTGTTCTGATTGTTTATAACCATAAATGAAGGAGTAAGTGATTGGAATTATGGCTTTATTCCAATTTAAAGAGCAGCACCATTCTAATTGCAAGGTGCACTGCCTAAAAGAACACCAAACCAAAGTGTTGTAACAGTCATAGATGTTAATTAGTTACTCAACATTATAACACTTATTATTCATATTTTTGCTGCCGTGGGGTTAACGAAGCACAGCATGTAGGGGAAAGGTCTATCAAGGTAGGGTTACCATACGTCCGGGTTTCCCCGGACACGTCTCCTTTTTGGGCCTCTGTCCGGGCGTGTTTTCAAAAAATCGGCAGTTTGTCCGGGTTTTGCCTCAATCCGTAAGTATGTACAGACGTTGCCAACTGCAGAGGCGTACGACAGTATGAGACAAAGAAAAGCTCGTTAATTTCCAATACAAGATGTTGCTAACATCTCAATATGCAACCTTTGTAAAAGCTTTGTGTACATATTTACTGAACAAAAGTAAGCGATGCGCACATCACTGTGGGTCATACGACTCACACCGCTGTCGATGCTCGGCGTATTCGCTAACGACTTAAAATTATGTCAGCTTCCGGGAGCCATTTTGTTTGTCTTTATGTGAATTTCTTTCACTTTGTATAGTTTCGCTGTTTTCCAGTTTTGAGCAACTGGTAAAAGTTAATTAGAAAGTAGCAATGCCGAAACGACAGTGTGCATTTACAGATGAAATGAAGGCCAAGTACCCGTGTCCTCTTTTTCAACTCAGACAATATGGTAACCCTATATCAAGGTGAAACTGACAATACAGTGTTCCCTCACTTATCGCGGGTGTTCCGTTCCAGGCCTACCCGTGATAAGTGAATTTCCGCAAAGTAGGGATGCTATACTTATTTTAGTAGTTATACATTAATAGCCAATCAGCGACTGGGATACACAGCAGCATTTTCTGGTTGGTCACTTTCCATCAATCAACCAATCGTGTGTTGTGTACAATCTCGCGTCGGCAAGTGGCATCTCAAGCGGGTGCAAGTACTACATTTCGTTTTTAGTGTGTATTCATCCACCGAATGAATACACTATTTACTGTAATAGTAATTTCTTATGATTTATAATATTCTTTTAACGTTAGAATTAATATTTTTAATATATTTTTATACATTTTGTGATTTTTTTATGCAAAATTCATCAAATCTATACATTAGTGTACAATACGTACTACTCATGTGCAAAAATACTTTAGACGGAGTACCGCAAAAACCCGCGAAACAGCGAATAAATATTTTACATTAGTATTTTTGAAAACCCGCGAAACAGCTAGTCCGCGATAAACAAACCGCAAAGTAGCGAGGGAACACTGTACTGTACAGCTAGTTATCAACTTGCGGCCACAATTGGTTCTGGCGAATTCAAGAAAATTTCTTGAGAAAAAAATGTTTATGGCTAAATAAAAATTTTTAACAGAAAACCAAGAAACGTGTCAAGCTCTTGTTTGTTTGCGCAATCCCCGATCAGTCAGCTGATTTGCATAGTGAAGTTCTGCTTATGTATGCCATTTACTTAGTGTCGATTCTCTTATCCATTACCATTGTCTAGACAGTTTTTAACTAACAGCTCTGCATTTAGGGGGTGGTGGCCTGCCCTCCTTTCATGGTAGAGGTGGAGGCCTGTCTCCTTTCGTGGTGGAGGGTGGAGGCCTGCATCCTTTCATGGTGGAGGGTGGAGGCCTGCCTCCTTTCGTGGTAGAGGGTGGGGGCCTGTCTCCTTTCATGGTAGAGGGTGGAGGCCTGTCTCCTTTCGTGGTAGAGGGTGGAGGCCTGCATCCTTTCATGGTGGAGGGTGGAGGCCTGCCTCCTTTCGTGGTAGAGGGTGGGGGCCTGTCTCCTTTCATGGTAGAGGGTGGAGGCCTGTCTCCTTTCATGGTAGAGGGTGGAGACCTGCCTCCTTTCGTGGTAGAGGGTGGAGGCCTGCCTCCTTTCATGGTAGAGGGTGGAGGCCTGCCCCCTTTCATGGTAGAGGTGGAGACCTGCCTCCTTTCGTGGTAGAGGGTGGAGACCTGCCTCCTTTCGTGGTAGAGGGTGGAGGCCTGCCTCCTTTCGTGGTAGAGGGTGGAGGCCTGCCTCCTTTCGTGGTAGAGGGTGGAGGCCTGCCTCCTTTCGTGGTAGAGGGTGGAGGCCTGCCTCCTTTCGTGGTAGAGGTGGAGACCTGCCTCCTTTCATGGTAAAGGGTGGAGGCCTGCCCCCCTTTGATGGTAGTAGTGAAATTATGAATCACGAGCTTGAGATGACGTAATGAATTTTAAACTAGCGAACTTGCCAGAGGAAATAGCTTCTAGCAGCTGCAAGATGGTCCAAAATGCAGTAAAATGCACGTGTAGCCGAGATTTTCTGCCGTTTAGCTGTGACTGGTGCGAAATATTAGCACACGCGCAAACTTATTAAATTTTATATGAACAGTGGGTGTGCCAGTATACATGCGTGTTGTTAGCGTTATCAACTTTACCCCTTTCGCCAAGTTGCCTTTTGTTTTCAACTTCTTCGTTTTTGCATTGCACTCGTCTTTCTAGTTATAGCCTCGTTACTTTGCGAGTTACAATAAAATTGTTAAATTTATTCTTGTCGTCTTGGTGTTTGAGAGAGAGCTGGTACATTCTTTAATTAATGGCGGTGGGCTGTAAACTTACCAGTCTCAAATCAGTTTCATGTTTTTAAACTCTGGCGGCGCGGCCATGGCGAATTTGTCGTAGCACATGGCGGTTTAAAATTAATTTGCATAGAAAAGGAAAGATGAGTTATTATTAGTTTTGCTTAAGCAATTAATTAAGTTGTGGCCGGTTCGTAAAGCCGAGAAGTCACATGGGTCGTCGACTACTTGTACAAGTTTTTTGAATTGCACTCATAAGTCATTTATATCATATTACACATTTACAAGTTTCATGTACAATATCTAGTGAAAGGGCCTACAATGACCGTAATACAAATAAGAAATACTGCACAGGAAAAGCCTCAAACACTGTTCACTTATATACGGAGGTAAATGTGTTGCGGGCAATCAAAAAGCAGGGCTTGTTAGATTGTCCCACACTGTGAAAGAAAAAAAAGTAATGGAAATAATCTGAAAATTTAAAGTGAATCGTATTATAAAAAAAGTTAGCGCTTAAAATGGAATGACGTAATGAATAAACTGTTTATTTCAACAGGTACGCCTGCTTTGGAGCCGGACTCACCGTCGGCTTGGCGAACCTCTTCTGTGGCATCGCCGTAGGCATCGTCGGATCGGGAGCGGCCCTCGCCGATGCACAAAACGCTGCTCTGTTCGTCAAGATTCTCATTGTAGAGATCTTCGGCAGTGCCATCGGACTATTCGGTGTCATTGTTGCCATTTTGCAAGTGTCCAGCGTAAAGATGGGCAACAAAGTTGCTTAAATCCTTCGGGCAAAAGAGTAAATACTTTCATAATGCGTGCAACTACACTCACTCGTATCTCGGTTTGCCGGACCTCGGTTTTACGGATATAGGAAGAATCTGGACCGCTAAAAAGTCCCGCATACTACAACACAGTCCGTTGTTTCGTGAGCTGACCGCTAATTGGCAGGCCGTCACTTTGTTTACATCATTACATCAGTGCAACCAAACAGTGTGTAACGACATGTGTATAACTTGCATGTCAGGCTCAGTCCGTACTAGATGTTTTTGAGATAATTAGGCAATTGATTCGACATTATCGCGAGTCTAATAATAACGCGGCTTCGACTGTATTAGCTTAATGTCGATAAATACGGACAATCTGCAAATTCGGAATGACGTCTCCCCCGCTTTTGTCCAGCAAACCGAGATACGAGTGTAATTTAGTAAATAAATCCACATTGAAAATTAAATATACATTATCTTCCTTGTCATTTTCATTCCATTCATTCATTATCATTTATTTCAACGTTCATTATAGCACAATGTATTTCATTACAAAAACACATTGTGAAGTAGACGCATTGCGATAGAACTTGCTACGATAAAATGATCTTGTTACAAATTTCTGCTAAAAATAAAAAATGGCGACTGGTAACATGAACCCATTGTAACAGTACCATAGATATGGTTTGTGTAGATCAAAGATCTCGGTGATTGCTTAAGAGTGTTCTGCATTCTAGACTGTCATGTTGCTCTGATCTTCTTTGTTTAAGTTCCTATTTAGTTTAATAAACACTACTCGAGTTCTGGTCCGCAAATGCGGGCGTGGGTTCGAATCCCACTTCTGACACCATGTTACACATTACAATAACATTTGCAACCAGACAAATGCGTGCATAATAAGGTAGTATTTATTAAACTAATTAGGAACTTAAACAAAGAAGATCATAGCAGCATGACAGTCTAGAATGCAGAACACTCTTAAGCAATCACCAAGATCTTTGATCTACACAGACCATATCTATGGTATTGTTACACCCATTATTGTAATAAAAGTTAAAACTGCTATTGGTTAAGTTTTCTATTTATTGTTGTTAAAGTAATTTGGAAGTACTGGTTTAGTTGGTGTGGAATAGTGGATTTATCATACTACTAACACTTTATCATTTAGTACATTTGAAGTTGTTTATTTTGAAACTTTTTCCTCTGAAACAGTTGATAGTTACTACTTGTTACATTATTGCCACCTTGCATGAATGTAACACAGTTATTTATGGCCTTGTGATTTTAGACAATGATAATCGTGGTGACAAAGTGTAGATGCAAATGTATTTAGTATAGAAATGGCCTTGTGAATTTGTAAATAATTACGGTGCGCATGTGAATGAAGTACGATGCTGTTTTTGTTCTGCTAAATTGTTGAATTACTGTCTGTTCCTGCTGTTACGCCATTCTGCCCTACAAAGACAAACACCAGTAAATGTAAAATGGAAATTACGAGGAAATCCAGTATAAAGTGGGGTGAGCATTGAAACGTTCGAGTTCGAACATTCGAATGAGTTTTTTAGTTCGAACTCGATTCGAATCCAAAACTATAGATTCGAATAATTTAGCACTTCAATCACACATGTTCCTGATCATTAAAACGATTGAAACATCATGCAGTTAACATAATTTAGTTGTTATTTCTGCGCACAACTTTAAGCAAATTACTAGTCGTTTTATTGCAGAACATAATTTAGTGATACGCATGATCTTTGTAAGACTAATTTTTACTGGTGGTTCGAAAACTAGTTCGAAAATCTTTCGATCTCAATTCGAATTCGAAACACTGAAGTTCGGTTCGATTCGTATTCGAAAGTCACAAATTCGGTTCGATTCCAATTCGCTTTCTGGTAGAGAATGCTCACCCCTAGTATAAAGTTGAAATGTTTGACCTGTTTACAGTCCTTGTTACGTCGTGTAAGGTGTAAACACAAAGGAAAGGGACCTGTTTGTTTGAATAAAATTAGAATTTTCAAAATTTTTATTCACTTGGCGATTCTTCACTTATTGCTGTTTTACACAGACTAAGTTAATGCCTCCAGCACAGTGGCGCCTGGTGTTAACGTAACTGTGAAACTGCAGCGCCCCTGTTTTCACTCAAAATTATCGATAGTATTCAATATGAGTCTTTTTTCTGTAGTTTTTTATTCATACTTGTACAGAAGTAGAGCGCGTGAGGGTAGTACTATTTGCTTCACAGTCCAGCACAGTGGTATGTTTGGCTGTTGTGCACATGTCTGAGATAACACTGCACTGCTAGCATTTGCATCTAGGTAGAAAAAGTACTGTCGCTCACACAGTTTGACAGCCCAGCACAGCGGTGTGTTTGGCTGTTGTGCACATGTCTGAGATAACACTGCACTGCTAGCATTTGCATCTAGGTAGAAAAAGTACTGTCGCTCACACAGTTTGACAGCCCAGCACAGTGGTGTGTTTGGCTGTTGTACACACGTGTCTGAGATAACACTGCACCGCTAGCATTTGCAGCTAGGTAGAAAAAGTACTGTCGCTCACACAGTTTGTTGTCAGTTGCTTAAAAAACCTGTACTGGCATATTCCTAACTGCGGCAACTTGGGTTATTCGTAAGCAAAAATTTTTTGTTTAGGATTTTATCAAGTTTATGTATAAATTTTCATACGCATTAAAATCATACACGTTTTTTTCATTTTACACGGTATTAAAACAATGGCTAAAAATTTCAGAAGCAGCACCCCACTAAGTTTAGCTATGAGTTGCCACTATCTCCAGCAGTATCTAATCATAATCTTTTCTGCATACAATGATAAACAGCAATAAGTGAATGGATACAGCAGTAGATTACATAGCGCTGCTTTTTGCCCTCGTACCAAAAACAGGAGATGCATTTACTGCTGACCTCAAGGTCTGTTTTCTATGAAAACAAGCATTATGAGCCGATACTGGTCATTACAGTGAACCCTCGTTAAACTGTACTAATTGGGGGTGGGGTGGTCCGGTTTAGCTGATTGTCCGATTTATCCGATATGTCTATATTATACAGGAATAATCACCTTAATAAGGCCTATATACATTGTACTATATACTGTGCACTATATACTATACTGTATATTACTTTAAAATAGTTGACCAGTGAGGATAAAGAAATTATTGTACAGCTGGTAGGCCGTGTTGTGTTTAGCGCTCGGGCTCGGATGGAAATCGGTCAGTTTCCTTTACCATGGATGACGTCTTATCCGATATCCGGGCTAACGGGGTCCGGTTTAACGAGGGTCGACTGTATAGTAAAAAGAGGACTTATTGCTCAACACAGTGAGTGGAGAACCGAGTGGGTGGAACTGCATTTACCATTCTTTGTCTTTGTCGGGGCATTCTCAACTACTTTTACTACGAATCGGTCACAGCTTCCGTGGCTTTTACCGCTTGTGTTATTTTTTTAGAATGGCTAAAATTCCAAATTATAATATTTAGTTACTTGCTGCCTAGTTTGGTCAGTTCTAGGTCTTCTCTGAATTGTAACATAGCACTATTCGAATATGAAATGAAATGCTAAAGATTATGGCTTGTATATCCGTCTTGTTACCTGTACAATTACGTGCTGAAATAAGGTTTGTTCACGTCATACGTGTCATAGTACAATAGGTTCTGTGAATAAACATTCCATTTATTGTTAAAATTTTTGTGTATGTATTAATGTTTGTTTGCACTAAAGACTAAACTTAATGAACCCTTTCAGCCCCAAATTATTTTTTTAATAAGAAAATTTTTTGGCTTGGTACTTTTGTTCAGTATGCCCATCTTGTTTACACATAATAATTTTTTTCTACCTGTGCCCGTGTGCTAAATATAGCCTGTATCCCACGGGATACATTGAGATTCAATGGAAGCAAAAATGTGCTTCATTTTGCAACTGCTGATAATTTTTTAAAGTATTTAAGACATTTAGTATGCATGCTATGCTGATCTGTACAAAGTCGTCTCTAAAGTACTGTACCTTGCACAGTTTTTATGCTATGTAGATTTTCTAGTTTGCCATTTTATCACTATTTTTAGTCTATTGTTATTGGCTTAAATCAAAACAACTATTAACAGATCAAATAACTGTCGGTTTTAAAATTTTATTAATTTTAAAGGCAGAAAATATTCTCGTATCCCATGGGACACAACGGGTATGAAAGGGTTAAGGACAAGAATACCCGTAACTTAGCTAAATCTGTCTTGAAATTTTTTATCTCACATATATATATATATACTGCATTATTGTGCACGGAGGCTTTAGCAGCAACGCTGTAGGGCTGCTAATGCTAGCAATACGTATCGATAATTATCGATTATAGTATCAGTATGATTTGTTTTCATTGTTATCGTATAGACAGTATTCTGGGAATATCGTTATCGTATGGAATTTGGCACGTATCGTTGCTTAACGCTTACTAGGGGTGAGCATCAAACGTTCGAATCGAATTCGAATGCTCGTATTCGATTCGAACGAGTTTTTTTAGTTCGAACTCGATTCGAATCCAAAACTATAGATTCGAATAATTCAGCACTTCAATCACATATGTTCCTGATCACTAAAACGATTGAAACAACATGCAATTAGCGTAATTTAGCAGTGAATTCTGTCCACAAATTACTAGTCGTTTTATTGCAGAACAAAATCTAGTGATACACATGATCTTTAATAGACTAATTAGTAAGACTAATTTTTACTTGTGGTTCGAAAACTTGTTCGAAAATCGTTCAAACACTGAAGTTCGGTTCGATTCCAATTCGAAAGTCACAAATTCGGTTCGATTCGAATTCGCTTTCTGGTAGAGAATGCTCACCCCGAACGCTTACCTTTATAAAACTTCTCCACTTTTCGTTTCTATTTATTTAGAGCAATTATCCAAAAAAGCGGATAGAGAAAATTATTTAAAATTATAAGCCTGCCAGATGCCGAATTATTTTGAGAAAAACTGAAACCATTTGGCTTACAACCAGTTATTATCTCACAATTAGTCTTGACAGCTTCATTTAATTACATAAACAATCGCGCAGGTATCACGTCGGTGCCGTTTCACGACGGGGATGCATCTCTTCATACGACTGAACCGCCAGTTCTATTTCGCTCCCTTTTTGGGCATCCGTCGCAGCAAATACCTAAAGAAAAGAATATGAAGTAAAGATAATCAAATTATCCATATTTGCACTATGTTCTCTCCCTCGATGAAGGTGAAAAACCAACACGCTACAAACAGTTGGTAAAAAATGAGCAAAATATACCAATACGCCACAAACAGTTGGTAAAAAATGAGCAAAATATACCAATACGCCACAAACAGTTGGTAAAAAATGAGCAAAATTACCAATACACCACAAACAGTTGTTAAGGAAAGCGCAGAACTACCAACACGTTACAAACAGTTGTTAAGGAATGAGCAAATTACCAACACGTTACAAACAGTTGTTAAGGAATGAGCAAATTATTAACACGGTACAAACAGTTGTTAAGGAATGAGCAAATTATTAACACGCTACAAACAGTTGTTAAGGAATGCGCAGAACTACCAACACGTTACAAACAGTAGTTAAGGAATGAGCAAAATTACTAACACTGTACAAACAGTTTTTAAGGAATGAGCAAGATTACCAACACGGTACAAACAGTTGTTAAGGAATGAGCAAAATTACTAACACGGTACAGACAATTGTTAAGGAATGAGCAGAACTACCAACACGCTACAAACAGTTGTTAAGGAATGAGCAAAATTACTAACACGGTACAAACAGTTGTTAAGGAATGAGCAAGATTACCAACACGGTACAAACAGTTGTTAAGGAATGAGCATAATTACCAACACGCTACAAACAGTTGGTAAAAAATGAGCAAAATATACCAATACGCCACAAACAGTTGGTAAAAAATGAGCAAAATATACCAATACGCCACAAACAGTTGGTAAAAAATGAGCAAAATTACCAATACACCACAAACAGTTGTTAAGGAATGCGCAGAACTGCCATCATGCTACAAACAGTTGTTAAGGAATGAGCAGAACTACCAACACGTTACAAACAGTTGTTAAGGAATGAGCAAATTATTAACACGGTACAAACAGTTGTTAAGGAATGAGCAAATTATTAACACGCTACAAACAGTTGTTAAGGAATGCGCAGAACTACCAACACGTTACAAATAATAGTTAAGGAATGAGCAAAATTACTAACACTGTACAAACAGTTTTTAAGGAATGAGCAAGATTACCAACACGGTACAAACAGTTGTTAAGGAATGAGCAAAATTACTAACACGGTACAGACAATTGTTAAGGAATGAGCAGAACTACCAACACGTTACAAACAGTTTTTAAGGAATGAGCAAGATTACCAACACGGTACAAACAGTTGTTAAGGAATGAGCAAAATTACTAACACGGTACAGACAATTGTTAAGGAATGAGCAGAACTACCAACACGTTACAAACAGTTTTTAAGGAATGAGCAAGATTACCAACACTGTACAAACAGTTTTTAAGGAATGAGCAAGATTACCAACACGGTACAAACAGTTTTTAAGGAATGAGCAAAATTACTAACACGGTACAGACAATTGTTAAGGAATGAGCAGAACTACCAACACGTTACAAACAGTTTTTAAGGAATGAGCAAGATTACCAACACGGTACAAACAGTTGTTAAGGAATGAGCAAGATTACCAACACGGTACAAACAGTTTTTAAGGAATGAGCAAAATTACTAACACGGTACAGACAATTGTTAAGGAATGAGCAGAACTACCAACACGTTACAAACAGTTGTTAAGGAATGAGCAAAATTACTAACACTGTACAAACAGTTTTTAAGGAATGAGCAAGATTACCAACACGGTACAAACAGTTGTTAAGGAATTAGCAAAATTACTAACACGGTACAGACAATTGTTAAGGAATGAGCAGAACTACCAACACGTTACAAACAGTTGTTAAGGAATGAGCAAAATTACTAACACTGTACAAACAGTTTTTAAGGAATGAGCAAGATTACCAACACGGTACAAACAGTTGTTAAGGAATTAGCAAAATTACTAACACGGTACAGACATTGTTAAGGAATGAGCAGAATACCAACACGCTACAAACAGTTGTTAAGGAATGAGCAAAATTACTAACACGGTACAAACAGTTGTTAAGGAATGAGCAAGATTACCAACACGGTACAAACAGTTGTTAAGGAATGAGCAAAATTACTAACACTGTACAAACAGTTTTTAAGGAATGAGCAAGATTACCAACACGGTACAAACAGTTGTTAAGGAATTAGCAAAATTACTAACACGGTACAGACAATTGTTAAGGAATGAGCAGAACTACCAACACGCTACAAACAGTTGTTAAGGAATGAGCAAAATTACTAACACGGTACAAACAGTTGTTAAGGAATGAGCAAGATTACCAACACGGTACAAACAGTTGTTAAGTAATGAGCAGAATTACCAACACGCTACAAACAGTTGTTAAGGAATGAGCAAAATTACTAACACGGTACAAACAGTTGTTAAGGAATGAGCAAGATTACCAACACGCTACAAACAGTTGTTAAGGAATGAGCAAAATTACTAACACTGTACAAACAGTTTTTAAGGAATGAGCAAGATTACCAACACGGTACAAACAGTTGTTAAGGAATGAGCAAAATTACTAACACGGTACAGACAGTTGTTAAGTAATGAGCAGAACTACCAACACGCTACAAACAGTTGTTAAGGAATGAGCAGAACTACCAACACGTTACAAACAGTTGTTAAGGAATGAGCAAATTACCAACACGGTACAAACAGTTGTTAAGGAATGCGCAGAACTACCAACACGTTACAAACAGTAGTTAAGGAATGAGCAAAATTACTAACACTGTACAAACAGTTTTTAAGGAATGAGCAAGTGTTACCAACACTCAGGACCTCCCCTGCGAAAGCCCACACCTTAAACTTGACTGTCAGACAGTTGAACGGGAGGAAAGGGGAACAATTGTAGTGTTTTCAGTATGCCCCAGTTTAGATTACATTTGATACATCTAGCTTCTGGCTATAATTTTGAATGAAGATACTATGGATTAGAGAAGTAAATCGATACAATTTGATCTATACAATTCCGATTCAATACAGTTTTATTTAGTTCTGCTCATTCCTTAACAACTGTTTGTAGCGTGTTGGTAATTTTGCTCATTCCTTTTACCAACTGTTTGTAGAGTGTTAGTAATTTTGATCATTCCTTAACTGTTTGTAGCGTGTTAGTAATTTTGATCATTCCTTAACAACTGTTTGTAGCGTGTTGGTAGTTCTGCTCAGTCCTTTTACCAACTGTTTGTAGAGTGTTAGTAATTTTGATCATTCCTTAACTGTTTGTAGCGTGTTAGTAATTTTGATCATTCCTTAACAACTGTTTGTAGCGTGTTAGTAATTTTGATCATTCCTTAACAACTGTTTGTAGCGTGTTGGTAGTTCTGCTCAGTCCTTAACAACTGTTTGTAGCGTGTTGGTAATTTTGCTCATTCCTTAACAACTGTTTGTAGCGTGTTAGTAATTTTGATCATTCCTTAACAACTGTTTGTAGCGTGTTGGTAACTTTGTTGTTTATAAATGATAAGCGGACTTACCCGCAGTACTTTGAGCGGATCAGCATCCGGACCAAGCTCTTCTATCTGTGGTCTTGAGCTACAATCCGGATGAAACATGTGATACAATTTCAATACATCCATGGCGTCTGACAGCCTATACATCAGAAAAGAAGTGTTCATTAACAAACATGTGCTTACTGGAATTGACAATCGTGAAGAAGTGAATGCTTGATTTGCTTAACCCTTTCACTACAGAAGGCAGCACACTGGCCTACAGACGGCGGTAGACTGCCACACAAGTTCAGTACTTAGCGCAGTCACCCCTGTCTGTTTATTTCACTGCTACAGCCATGCAGAAACATTGTAGAGAACTTTAACAGCCTTGGGATTGAGGTTGCCTTGCAACAAGTAATGCTAACCAGCCAATCAGCATCTGAAGCCAGGTGCATTGCACAATACTGTACTGTATGGTATGTTCCCATGCAAATTAAAAATATCAAAAAACAAAGACAAAAAGACGAAAAAAAATAAGAGAAAATATGGGTACATTTCCCAGAGCATAGCCTGCACCTCAACTTCAATGTGGATTATCTCAGCTTAGAAATAGCATAAAGTGATGAGCTTGTATTAAAATGATCCTCATGAATAACTAGAAAACCTTAATTGCTGACTCATGGGCGATTTAGCTATGCAAGTACACATACGTAAAATTGTCATTCTATCGCGTTTCTACTACACCTAAATTTGCATCAGTAATTAGTGAAAAATTTAGCAAAACTTCCCTTATAAATTTACTACAGACACAAGTTGATGATACGTAAGAGACTTACAAGTCGCGCTGTATCATGTCTATTAACAAGTTGTCTACTCTACTTGTGAAAAATTTAGAAAAACATTTCTGATAAATTTACCACAGACACAAGTTGATGATACGTAAGAGACTTACAAGTCACGCTGTATCATGTCTATCAACAAGTTGACTACTTTACTTGTAAAAAAGTTAGCAAAACTTCTCTTATAAATTTATCACAGACACAAGGTGATGATACGTAAGAGACTTACAAGTCGCGCTGTATCATGTCTATCAACAAGTTGACTACTCTACTTGTGAAAAATTTAGCAAAACTTATAAATTTACCACAGACACAAGTTCATAATACGTAAGAGACTTACAAGACACGCTGTATCATGTCTATCAACAAGTTGACTACTCTACTTGTGAAAAAGTTAGCAAAACTTCTCTTATAAATTTACCACAGACACAAGTTCATGATACGTAAGACACTTACAAGTCACGCTGTATCATGTCTATCAACAAGTTGACTACTTTACTTGTAAAAAAGTTAGTAAAACTTCTCTTATAAATTTATCACAGACACAAGTTGATGATACGTAAGAGACTTACAAGTCGCGCCGTATCATGTCTATCAACAAGTTGTCTACTCTACTTGTGAAAAAGTTAGCAAAACTTCTCTGATAAATTTACCACAGACACAAGTTGATGATACGTAAGACACTTACAAGTCGCGCTGTATCATGTCTATTAACAAGTTGTCTACTCTACTTGTGAAAAATTTAGAAAAACATTTCTGATAAATTTACCACAGACACAAGTTGATGATACGTAAGAGACTTACAAGTCACGCTGTATCATGTCTATCAACAAGTTGACTACTTTACTTGTAAAAAAGTTAGCAAAACTTCTCTTATAAATTTATCACAGACACAAGGTGATGATACGTAAGAGACTTACAAGTCGCGCTGTATCATGTCTATCAACAAGTTGACTACTCTACTTGTGAAAAATTTAGCAAAACTTATAAATTTACCACAGACACAAGTTCATAATACGTAAGAGACTTACAAGACACGCTGTATCATGTCTATCAACAAGTTGACTACTCTACTTGTGAAAAAGTTAGCAAAACTTCTCTTATAAATTTACCACAGACACAAGTTCATGATACGTAAGACACTTACAAGTCACGCTGTATCATGTCTATCAACAAGTTGACTACTTTACTTGTAAAAAAGTTAGTAAAACTTCTCTTATAAATTTATCACAGACACAAGTTGATGATACGTAAGAGACTTACAAGTCGCGCCGTATCATGTCTATCAACAAGTTGTCTACTCTACTTGTGAAAAAGTTAGCAAAACTTCTCTGATAAATTTACCACAGACACAAGTTCATGATACGTAAGAGACTTACAAGTCACGCTGTATCATGTCTATCAACAAGTTGACTACTCTACTTGTAAAAAATTTAGCAAAACTTCTCTTATAAATTTACCACAGACACAAGTTGATGATACGTAAGAGACTTACAAGTCACGCTGTATCATGTCTATCAACAAGTTGACTACTTTACTTGTAAAAAATTTAGCAAAACTTCTCTTATAAATTTACCACAGACACAAGTTGATGATACGTAAGACACTTACAAGTCACGCTGTATCATGTCTATCAACAAGTTGACGACTCTACTTGTAAAAAAATTTAGCAAAACTTCTCTTATAAATTTACCACAGACACAAGTTGATGATACGTAAGACACTTACAAGTCACGCTGTATCATGTCTATCAACAAGTTGACTACTCTACTTGTAAAAAATTTAGCAAAACTTCTCTTATAAATTTACCACAGACACAAGTTGATGATACGTAAGAGACTTACAAGTCGCGCTGTATCACGTCTATCAACAAGTTGACTACTCTACTTGTGAAAAAGTTAGCAAAACTTCTCTTATAAATTTACCACAGACACAAGTTGATGATACGTAAGAGACTTACAAGTCGCTCTGTATCATGTCTATCAACAAGTTGACTACTCTACTTGTGAAAAAGTTAGCAAAACTTCTCTGATAAATTTACCACAGACACAAGTTCATGATACGTAAGAGACTTACAAGTCACGCTGTATCATGTCTATCAACAAGTTGACTACTCTACTTGTGAAAAATTTAGCAAAACTTCTCTTATAAATTTACCACAGACACAAGTTGATGATACGTAAGAGACTTACAAATCGCGCTGTATCATGTCTATCAACAAGTTGTCTACTTTGCAATGCCGGAGAAGGTAAAACACAAGAACGCCAAAATGTCGAGTCGAGCGGAGATCCTGAAAGCTTCTGGTTTGGTCGATGTGAACGTACGTCCGTTGTGTCACCTGAAACAACATAATGTCACCTCTAAAAGGAAAACGGCATGATCTGCCAAATCCTGCTCTATTCTGAATTTAAAAAATGGAAGTCCTTGCTTAATGATGCTAATGAGTTTCAGCAAAATGCTTCAGGAATGTAACTGAATTCTTTCACATTAATTTCTAGGGAAGACTTGGCTTTGTTTAACGATGTTTCCCTTGATTTTCGCATTTTGCTGGACTGCATTAGCATCATTAAGCGAAACGTCGTTAAACAAGCCAAGACTTCCATAGAAAGTAATATAAAAGAGCTGAGATTCATTCCAGTGGCAAAAATCAAGCTGCTTAAATCATATATATTAAAGGTTTTATGAGTTTTACTCGTGTTTCTACTGAGTAATTTCTTTCTGCTTGCTTGAAGCCGCCTATATACCTGAAGCAGCCGAAATTCGACTCCAAAGGACTCCAAAAACCTGTATTTGTATTTGTCGTATTGTATTCCTTACTCCTTTCATACATATTCCTTGCAAAATTTTATAACTATACGTATACAAAATTTCTCTCCATTAACACAAACTATTTTATAATTAGGTACTAATTACACTTCTGCAAAAATGAGAATATAATCACCTCTCAAAAAAACTAAAACTATGATGTGTGAACCTGCTCCCATGAACTCTTTTTTAGCGCTGTCCTATTCTTACTGACCTACCTGACTGTTCCTTTTTCACATTTCTTATATAATTCTCTTCTCTCTAGTACAAACTACATTACTAACAATTGCCAGGTGCCACATAGCTGGTCGGTCGCTGCTTTGCGATATACTTCAGTACAACCTAAAGACGTGTGCTCGTACCTAGCATAACCACTTTGGTTATCGCATTTCAAGGAACAATTTTTACATTGGTTTTCATAAACAAACCTAGCTAGCGGTTTCTCTTTCATTAACAGTTAAGTGTAAGCAGCGGGGAATTTTATCTAGTCTCATTACTACAGGCTGCAGGCAAAATTGATACAGAAAAAAGACTATACAATAATCGATAAAATATACGATAATTTAATAATGTGAAACTAAAAAACAAAGCGTAAAAAATGAGCAATGAGAAAATTTAAATCATTAATGTTGACGAGGAAAAAAATAAACTGAAGTCAGCTGACTTTAAATATTTTACAATTCAGCTTTAAGAGTACATAAAGCTTTAAAAAAATTTTCCCTCCCTTCCTATGGACATCTTCTGAACTCATGCGGTACGACAGAAACAATTTTTAGCCCGGCCTGAGATGTCAGTTTACTTAAAAAAGTTTGTGCAAAAATGGATTTTGTCGTTTCTAACCCTGTGATATTCTGGATCATCCGGTTCAAACTGCAAGCATGCTCTTTCCAATACGAACTCATATTTCTGATTATTGAGAACTTCTTCCAGTAAATCCGGTTGAAACATCCGGGGAACATCCAACTTTCTGCCCGCGACTGGAAAATATATCTGCAACATGCGATCTCGCTCCGCCCAGGTGGCTTTCCGCAGCGATCCATCCAAGTCTCGCACAACAATAAACCTGTCCTGTTGATAGACGGATAGATAGATCATTTTATTTATCTCTTGTAATACACGCAAAAAACAATTACATAGCAAAATAAATTAGTATTAGATAGATAGATAGATAGATAGATAATTTTATTTATCTCTTGTAATACACGCAAAAAACAATTACATAGCAAAATAAATTGTTAGTATTAGATAGATAAATAGATAGATAGATAGATAGATAGATAGATAGATAGATAGATAGATAGATAGATAGATAGATAGATAGATAGATAGATAGATAGATAGATAGATAGATAGATAGATAGACAGACAAGCAGACAGACAGACAGATAGATAGATAGATAGACAGACAGATAGATAGATAGATAGACAGACAGACAGGCAGACAGACAGACAGATAGATAGGTGGATAGATAATTTTATTTATCTCTTGTAATACACGCAAAAACAATTACATAGCAAAATAAATTGTTAGTATTAGATAGATAGATAGATAATTTTATTTATCTCTTGTAATACACGCAAAACACAATTACATAGCAAAATAAATTTTTAGTATTAGAGAAAGGGTGGCAAAAACCCTAGAGGTTAGCAAATCAGCCACCCTTTTAATTAAAGTTGTAACAAGAATATCTAGCGACGAAATAATCATACAATGAGAAAATCAAACTGAAATAACACTGTAAAACGGCACTATAAACAAATAAAGCAGATTGGTTGGTGCACGATATTATAATAACTGGCAAAAACAAAGCAAAAAGGAAACAAAATCATAAACAAAGGAATAACTTGCAAATTGGAAGCATAAACTGTTGTGTTTAAGCATAACTTGCAAATTAGAAGCATAAACTGCTGTGTTTAAGCATAACTTGCAAATTAGAAGCATAAACTGCTGTGTTTAAGCATAAAGCAGAAACATAAAGTAACTGCAACCTAAACAATTATGCTGTAGAGAAAAAACAAAAGGTTAAGGCAGCCAAAAAAATAAGAACAGCATGCTACTAATATAGTTTACTTAGCATAGTGTTGTGGAGATCGCGGGCATCTATTAGAATTACATGGAACATTGTAGAATGTTCTGTTAGAATGATCGTCTTACTGTGTGGAATGTTCTGGAACAAAACTTCTGGAAGCTTCTCGGGCACGCTATAAAAGGCGAAGCAGGCCAATGAGTGGGACACACACGGATGCCACTTACACATTCTCTTGTATACTTGTAATTTTAGATACACTTAAACGTTTTCCATATTTTCACGTTTACTGTAATCATTTCGCGTTCCTTCATACTTTTGTGTTGTAGAATTCTCGCTTAATAAAGTAGTTTAATTTGATGAAGTGTTTTCTGGTTTTCTCTACGAGCCTTCCGAAAGAAACAAAACACAACACGTAGTTGAAAAACATTGCTTGTTTAAACTGTCAAATACAGGGTGTCACAAAAGAAACACTACAGTAGAAGTATACCGATTAAAATGCAGTCGAAGGAGTCATTTTGTAGGAGATTACACTAAAATGACTGTTGCAAGCGTGTACGAGTAGTTGCCGACTTACAACCTGTGCAACTTACGACCGTTCGACTTTACGACCTGAACGCAACTTGAATAATTTGTTATACAAAACCAATTATAACTCGTATTTCTTTCTACTTTTTACGCTAATTAGTAATAGTAGTCGCAGTAGTAGTATTTCACTGACAATAATAAAATTATAGCCCATGAATAATAATAGCTCATTGGCACATAATTAGAAAAAAATGAATCTAACAGGAAGTTGTTACCTTTAAATCCCTATCTTCATTCATTACATCGTTCCATTTTAAGCACTAATTTTTTTATCATACGATTCACTTTCACTTTTCAGATTATTTCTATTACTTTTTTTCTTTCACTGTGTGGGACAATCTAACAAGCCCTGCTTTTTGATTGCCCGCAACACATTTACATTTGTATATAGGTGAACAGTGTTTGAGGCTTTTCCTGTGCAGTATTTCTTATTTGTATTATGTTCATTGTAGGTCCTTTCACTAGATATTGTACATGAAACTATTGTAAATGTGTAATGTGAAATAAATGACTTTTGACTTAACATGAACAGTGTTTGAGGCTTTTCCTGTGCAGTATTTCTTATTTGTATTATGTTCATTGTAGGCCCTTTCACTAGATATTGTACATGAAACTATTGTAAATCTGCTATGTGAAATAAATGACTTATGACTTATTTTATCTTATTACATTTAAATCTCTATTTATTACGATAAATTCAGCATAGGCGCCGCCATGTTCAGTGAGCATAAATATACAACATCTTCCATGTAGGGACGACCGCTTTAATATACTTACATTCAATTCGTTTTACGACAAATCTGCCGGAACGTACTGCGGTCGTAAGTCGACCACTACCTGTGCTGTTAATGCATAAACTCAAATAGACTGAAACTCGAACAGCATAATATTAGTGTGTTCACAGCATATATTAGTGTGCTGTTACTTTTGAAGCATCCCGTACATGGTAATCTATGAATTAAAAAGAGTCTTGAATAAAAAGCAAACTCGCGAAGCCATGCTTAGTCCCACTTTATGTTGCATAGAGAGAGCATAACGGGAAATATCTGCATCAATGATTCACGTTTTTATTGTTACTTCAATCCTTCTCAACTTCATTTCCAAATTCAATGTCAGGTTCACGAGATCAAAACGCAAACAGCCCATCAAGATTATGATCTGCAGCGATTTACTTTTTATTTTAAATACTTTTTACTACCGTATATACTCGCATATAAGCCTACATCGCATATAAGCCGACCCCCTAAAACTGCTTTAAAATGGCCAGTTTTTGCAAAAACCCGTATATAAGCCGACCATCAACTTGTCTAATTTTACTCCATACCCAATCAACAAAATTGATACCTTTTTGTCACATTTTGTTAATTTGGTATTTTTGGTTCATAGAAATTTTTTACTATAAAGATGTAAAATGCTTACTTTTATGAATACAAAAAGCAGACATTTATTGAAATGTGAATTTTTTCTAAAAAAAGTGGGTGGACGGCGATCCCCCACGATCCCCCTCCAATACACAACTGCTGACACACAACCAAATAAAGAGTCAGATAGCGATGAAAATGTGTGGCTGGAAAATTGGCATTAGTGTCTGTCCTTGTGTTCATTTTGTTTCATGCGCATATAAGCCGACCCCCTGATTTCAGTATTGTATTTTATAGTTCTAAATTCGGCTTATATGCGAGTATATACGGTATTTTACTTTTGATACAAGTCTTAATGGAGAAGAAAAAGCCTAGTTAAAGCAAATCTCAGAAAATTTTCGCTAAACAATTATAACGGTAAGAGGCAATCTTAAGCGTTTATCATACTCACGTTAAAAGAATTTCCTGTTTGTTTTCATTTTAAATACTCCCGCTAGACTGTCACGGCGACGCCATATTAGGTGATGTCACAGAACCACAACACAAATCTCTATAGTACACGTGCTCAGAACTCACTGCAACTGTGTTCGAGTGATGTCATGCCACGTGATCAGTCATATGCTGGCTTTTCAATTGGCGGACTAAATGAAACATGTCTGCACCGACGTTTACTGCAGCGGTTGAAATATTTTGCAAAAATTGGAGTAAATACGAAAACGTGAGTGCTTTATTCGCTTAAGATTATACTTAAGTGATATAGTTTTTTATTGCGAATTTTCTGAGACTTACTTTAGTTGGCCATTGTCTTGTCCTTTAAATATCAGCGGTCCAAAAAGTTTCATGTATGCTGCATATTTTCTGCTTACCCGATTCTTGATGTCGTATGTTATATCCGTAAAAACTGTTTTGGTGTCATCGAACATCGCCAACTCTGGATCTTCGACGAGAACATGCTCAATCGGTTTTCTCACATTCATGACTGGCGGAAATTTGATCTTCTCTTTAGCTTTTCTCTTCACATCCTCCTGGTACTGAAATGAACATTTTCTCATTGTTTTTGTGGCACTAATGCAAATCACTACCATTGTTGCTTCAGTAGACCTCTGACGGGGGACAAAATTATTTATTAAGTAATATTATCATGTATTAAGGGGGACAAAAAAACACTTCTCTAGGCACCTGGGTGATCGCACACGCGCCCGAGAATTTTAGAATTTTTTTGGTATATTTATATGCTTACCTGGGGCATATGAATGTACCAAATAAATGCACATTATAAAAGCACATTTAAAAGGCCATATAAAATTGCGTTTCTTTTTAATTAAGTATGACTGTTTCAGCGAGGGCGCAGTCTTATTTGTTTATAGTTAACATTGTTTCAGCGAGGGCACAGTCATATTTGTCTATAGTTAACTCTTAGCATTTCTCACGACACTGGTGTTCATGCTGACCAGTGCTGCCATCTATTCTATAACTGTCACAACATATGATAATTTAGGGCTTCATACTGTACAAAAAAAAACATAGGTTAATGGATAATTACATGATCATTTACTAATGTGAAACAAAAACTAAAAAAAAGTTGTGAAAAAATGTGCACTGAAAAAAATTAGAACATTACTGCTAAAGAGTGGGAAATAAACAAACTTTTATTGCAACTGAATTTAAATATTCCACAATTGATCTTTAAACACTCGTACAGATTGAAAGCTTTAAATAGACATGACTGCGATGGCCAATGACAATGACGATGGCAATCACAACAGCAACAACTCAGCAGATCACAGACCATTCATCACCATCAAAACAAATACCACTTCAAGCCTGCATCCCCGGCCATGTTTTATAGATATCATGCCAATATAATCTTGCCAGGCTACTGAATGTGAGACACCTCAAAAAATGAAAGCATGTAGCAGCCACAAGAATGGCAGATTTTACCTGATGGAGTTCTGTTTGGGTCAGAAGTTTGACATCCGGCGTAGAAAGGTGTTGCTTACGAGCTTTGAAAATAACATTGAGATCTAAATGAGTTACACGGTACAAGATACGCTGCACCTCTGGGTTCAAAAACAAGACTTCTACATCAAGCTTTTTGGCTGGTTCTGTAAAATAGCATTTTTTTAAAAAACTGCAAGACACAAAAAGATTATTATTATAGTTCTAGATCTATCTATTCATTTTAACCATTCTTCAAAACTTACTGGCGATTCTTTTATTAATCAGGTTTTATTGTAGTATTATCAGGAGATAAATAAATTAAAATTGAATTGAATGCTTATCATTTGCAAGTTAATGTTATAAGCGCAGAGGTTAAGCAACTAGGTCAATGTCATGCCCCAATCAAATGCTGACATCTCCAGTGAAATCAAGAAGACTGTTGTCCGCAACGTATTACTACTTAAAAGACCACGATCTGTTGCAGCCTTAATAAAATTCATCAATTTTCACCTAAGAGTTTTAAACTCAAGTCGCATGTTATGTAATTAATACTTTACTAGGGCAATAATATTGATAAGAGTAGTCAGATAATGCTCATAAGAAAACACACAAACCTAGACCATCTGAGGAATTAGCTCCGCCTGTACACAAAGCTCGATTAACTATTTTATGTACAATTCTATTTTGTGAGCCAATAACTGGCTTAGCAACTTTCACAATGTTAATAAACCACTTCTGACAGGGCGCAGCCATAATGTTCTTTGCAAATTAAAACTGGAAAGAGTATACGCACCGTTCTTGCGAAGAATTTAAAATTCTGCGTTACGACTAACGCACGCGGCCACATGCTGTGCGACATGTAGGAACCGTGACCGTCGAACATTCGAATTCGAACATTCTATTCGAATGAATCAAATTCGATTCGGATAATTCACCAGTTCAATGCATACATTCTTTATCATTATTTTAAACGTTTTTTATTATCAGCACTCAGTAGTATTCAGCTATGATTTCTGTTTGCAATTTTTAAACAAATTGCAAGTATTTCTAATGCAGAATAATACCAAGCAACACACCTGATCTCTGCAGACTAATTTTTTTTTATAAAAATTCCAAAGTTTTTTCCAAAATATAAAAGAAATGAGTAATAATAATAAAAATCAAATTATTACATTAATGTTTAGCTGAATCAGCCACTATTGAGGAGCTGTCATGTGTTCAATATTTTATGTACAAGTTGTCACACGCCCTGCAAATGTCATGGTCATGGTTGGGGCAAGTAAACTGAGTGGCCTGAAATATTCATGAGACAGTGGGTACCTCAACAAACACATTGGAGTCAGGAGCCAAAACTAATCCAATAATAGCATATTATTGAGCTCTATCCAGAATATAATCTTGTGAGACATAGATCACATTTAAGAATTTTGGTTTTGATCCTGATTTCTTTTAGCCTTCAGTCATTATTCTATATGTTTGAGGTGTATTCATGAGGCTTCCAGACTAAACAATGAAAGCATGACAGTCTATCAAAAATTGATTCAGCAGTATTTTGGTAGGTAATAAACTGTACTGTACCATTACTTATTCATCATTTTTGTGCCCCCCCCCCCCACCAGCAAGAGGCTACACACAGAGAGATTCTGCTTAGGTTTAATCGGTTTCCAACAGTCATTCCTGTAAGATTCAATTAAAATAATTACGTGGCATAAATGAAGGAACAAAAATTTTTATGCAAATTTTTGATAATTGTTCACTAGGCTAACAACGTCTGGCTGCATCTACTTCATAGTATGGATTTTACAATTTTCCTCCAAAAATAGTTTGGATAATGCCTCAGAAAATTGGGTGACAACATCATCCTAGTACTGCTGTAGTGATGATGGTTGTATGTTAGCAGTATTATAGCTGCCATTGATAAGACTATTTTTACCTTTATTCTTTTGTCAAGGTTGTCAGCACTTGTTGCTACACTGTCATTGATGTTGGTGTTGTTGCCGAGGCTGCTGCTGATGTTTTTTTATTGTTCTTATCTCATCTCATTTTATCTTATCTCATTGCACTTTAAGTCAAATGGCTAGCCTGTATACGTGACACGTGCTGTGCCTGCTCATACTCACAATAATTTCTCAAAATGTGTTGCATTATGTGATAAGATTATACCACTTAGCACTTACAACTCCATTCAAGTTATTTTGAAAATAATTATAACATTCACCACATATCCTCTGAAAATTCCAAAAATTTGCAACTTTCTGAAAAAAATCAACATTATCTAAGTATAATATTGCACTTTCTGTTGTTGTTGTTGCCACCTCTGGAGCTGTTGTTGGCTATGCACAGCAAGTACTGGACTGCATCCTTGTTGTTGAGGTTGTTGTTCTTTGAAAATAATTTTTGCTTTGAGTTGAATTTTATTTTGCTTTACTTCAGTGTCATAGCGATATAGCTTCAGTGTCATCTCACTAATTACATACATCCATTGAAGGGTGGCTTGACTAGTTGACCTTCTTGGTCTTTCGCCATCCTATTTCCATTGTGATAATTAAACACATTTGCCTCAGTTATATAATGAATATGGAAATAAAATGCACGTTTGAATTTGAATTGAATACTTGCGATTACTTTTTTTTACTTTGAGTTGAAATGTATTTGCTATGTAAATTTTTTTGCTTTGAGTTCATTTTTGTTGTTTTTGTTTGGTATAACTTTTTACTCTAAATTAAATTCCATTTTGATTTGCTAGTGATAACTAGGGGTGAGCATCGAACGCTCGAATTCGATTCGAACGAGTTTTTTAGTTCGAACTCGATTCGAATCCAAAACTGTAGATTGGAATAATTCAGCACTTCAATCACACATGTTCTTTATCACTAAAACGATTGAAACATCATGCAATTTGCATACTTTAGCTGTGATTACTGCACACAATTTTAAAGAAATTACTAGTCGTTTTATTGCAGAACAAAATCTAGTGATATGCATGATCTTTGTAAGACTAATTTTTGCTGGTGGTTCGAAAACTTGTTCGAAAACCTTTCGATTTCAATTCGAATTCGGTTCGAATCGAAATATTGAAGTTCGGTTCAATTCGAATTCGAAAGTCACAAATTCGGTTCGATTCGAATTCCCTGTCTGGTAGAGAATGCTCACCCCTAGTGATAACTTCTTTTTACTTTGAGATGAATTGCAATGCCTTATAAAACTATTGCTTTAACTTTATTTTTGTTGCCCTAGCTTGATATAAATTTTTGCTTCAAGTTGAATTCTGTTTTGCTTTGCTTGTGATAACTTCTTTTTACCTTGAGTAAAATTGCATTTAGCTTGATATAATCCTTATATTCTTTGACAATTTTTGTTTGCTTTGAAGAATTTGTTTGCTTTTTTGTTTTCATTTAATATGAGATGTATTTATTGATTTATTTTTCTATAGCACCTTGACATTACTCTTTCTGTTTTATCATAAATTTATGCTTATATTATTATTATTATTCAAAATGTAACCTCGTATTCATTTTTTTCCAGTCTTCAAAAAATTTGACTAGATTAAGTATACCCGATACCATTTCTGCTACTTAGTACATAATTTAATACAAAATTTATTTTTAATACTGTAATGTTTTTTTATATAATAATCACCTAAAAAATTTCATACCCCTGTGAGTAAACGTTTATGTTTAATAAGGGGCAGCTGATCAAGCGACAAATACGTCTTTCGCTGCTTTTTCTCAGTTGCAATGAAATGTCAAAAAATCATATCAAATTTTGAATACTATTGAGAAAATAAAGATAAATTTAATTCTACAAAATTGAGTTGAATTAAAATTGATGCATGGTTTGCAGAAAATGTTTTTCGAAATCAAAGGCTGCTTTCTGCATCATTTTAGTCTGTTACTCACGACTCACGAGTAATTAAATTGGGTTACAATAATATTACTTGCTGTAGTCCTTTTTTGTTGTGTATTTTGGCGAAAACAGCAAGATTGTGGAAGTGCAGTCAACTTTTCTATCAAGTCTCAGGAAAACCAATATTCTCAGTACGACGAGGCGTTAAATGGGAGAACCCAGTTATATAGTGAGTAAATTTGTTTTTTCACAAAACTAAAATTTTCTTTTCAAAGCAAAACTGACGTGTATTATAAAGGCGATTAGCTAGCAAAAATAAGAAAAACTGTTAAGTTGTTAAGGCTGAATCAGTTGGATAGCAGGTAAGGGTAGAATAGTAGTACTGTCACGGTGTAGTGCATGATATGCAGAATAAAGTAGACACGGCAATTTAGCCAGTGTCGAGGTTGGGTACGATACGGTGTGAAACACCAGATGGTAAGGTTTGCATTACGGTACAATATTTTTCTTTGACTTATGGACTATGTTGCAGTACCATTTAGTGATGTTTCCTTTTAAAGACGCAATATCAAGAATGCGGGTAATGAAAGCGCGGAGTTCCCGTTGCCTTTATGTGGCTTTCTAATAGTTATTTTTGTCAACATGGACACCAACATGCATTTATTTTCATTGATCATTTAACTTGATTAATTATTAAATAATATTGATCATTTAACATCTGTAGCTCCTTGCTTAAAGCAAAACCAAAGCCAACCTTGAACTGAAGGTCAAAATAACTCTACTCTTTAAAATATTGTTTTAATGGGTACAGTAACAGTAAGGAAACATACTGTTTTTGATAAAATGACTTAAGTAAAAAACGTATTACTGTACAACACAATTTCGCATTCGCGCCACTAGTTCTTCGGTGTTACATCACATTTCTCCATTCGCTAGTTAGTACATGTAAGCACAGCGGTAAATTTGAAATCTGAATGTTTATCTTTAAATTTGCCAAGTTCTAGTACACACACAGAATATTTTACAGTAGTGCTGTACTTCAGTCTTCGCTTTCGCCAATATGTGTAACACGCTCGTGGAATGTTCTTGCTGTTAAAAATTATGTTAATTTGTGATGTCATCGATAGTTGGGCTCGTCCGCCGTTAGTTAAGTTTTTAATCCATTATTTAATTATCAGAAACGCTTTTGCAGTATTAATTGTGTTAAAATGTATACTTTTTATCGGACTAAAAATGGAGTAGTATATGAAAAATCATCCTGTTTTCCTTTAATATTGAACTGTATCTTACTTTCATCAAGTGGTAACCAATTGTAATGATGAAAACGGATGCAAAGACTGTTTCTCTTGCAATAACGGTGATTTAGACAAATCACTTTATTATCAGAACCAGATTTGGTCAGTCTTACCTACAACTTTATGCTAATAATGCTAATAACAGTGAAACTACAGTTTAGTCTTCACAATACTATGTATTTGGTACAGGTTTCAGTAGTAGTTTTTCAATTTGTTATAGAAACATGTGGAATGTTCAAGATTGGTATTATCGTGGCGAGGGTAACGCGAACATTGTCTTCGCACACAAAACTGATGACATAGTTCTCCGTCTAGCTAAATGTCCCGTTTCGGCATACGACTGCATTTTTTCTCGCGCAACAACGTTTACGTCAAAACAAGTATCTTCAGAATTGTTTACTAATTATGGTGCCTATAGTAACCGTGATGCTGAATTAAGCAGAAACGATCTTAGCAAAGTTTCCGCTAATTGTTTTTACCAAGATGATGAAGACAACTTGGAATCTGAAATTAAGAAAGATTTAGAGGACATCAAGACATCTCTTTGTTTCGCTAGATGCGTTATGTGCCCTCTTTTGGGTTCACGATATGTGGATGCCGGCAGATTGGTCCATGTTCCAAAACAGTTTGTTTGCCACATAGGGGAGTTCACCAAATCTGAGCGACCAAACAGCAGACAACACAAAACGGTGGTTCCTGCGGATCAAGTTGGCGTGATCATGCCGGACTTTTGCCAGATTGCACCCCACAGCGTTAGCAGTTACACGCCTGGAGACCATCTGTCGACTACGGTCTGTGTTGAAATCAAACCCAAGCAAGGCTTTATTGAATCAAAATTTTCTGCCACACAGCAGTCAACCGTCTGCCGCTTCTGCATGTTCCAACATGTCAAACTAAAAAAAGGTGCAATTTCAGCTCTGTCGTCTTACTGTCCTCTAGATTTATTCTCCGGAAGCTACAAGCGAACGAAGCTCGCGCTTACGGCTTTGTTTGCAAGCCCCCAAAACAATCTGCGAATATTCGCTAACGGAAACGAAGTCTTTGGCGTGTCCTCTAACTGCGACGTAGAAAAATTTCAATCATTTTTGAAGAAAACTCTCTTTGCTGATCCTACGATGCCCTTGGAAT
Organism: Tubiluchus corallicola; assembly: GCA_030141605.1. Classification (NCBI taxonomy): domain Eukaryota; kingdom Metazoa; phylum Priapulida; class Priapulimorpha; order Priapulimorphida; family Tubiluchidae; genus Tubiluchus; species Tubiluchus corallicola. The sequence goes on from JAQGDQ010000512.1 coordinate 132,436, forward strand.
CCGGTTCAACTCTATTAGACAGGCTGAGTGATTTAATAATCAAAGTTTTATGGCGAAGTTCTCGTACGTCCAAGAGTGGTAGTGCTAAACTGAATCCAGACACAGACGTCACAAATAAAAACAAGTCCAAGTTGCCAGGAGGGTGTGTGCTAGAAAGAATCCTTAAAGTTCAGAAATTGGGTGATTCTGATTTGTCACTTTTGCTGCGACAGTACGAGTCACTGAAAGCACTTGACAAGTACGTAAGTAAAGAACTAGTAATAATGTAAACTTTTTGTGCAATATTAGTAAGAATAATCCAAAACTTAGAAAGATAGTTATTCAGACTATGCAATTATCTTTTGAGCAGTGACTGAGAGAAATGTATTTCTTGAATGGTTTGGCATAAAACGGGGTGAAATACGCTTTGGCCAAATGGTACATGTATTGTTTGGCTGCCAATACAGGGGTTCTGGGTTCGAATTCAACTTATGTCAAGATGTTCCACTCAAACAGCACACTGTGGCAACCTGCCTAGATCTACTCCTATATAACCGAGTGCCTGTGACCATCTACTGGACGAAGAAAGGTGACCGAGCAATGGATTAACCACCCGTACTCCTTACAAATATAGAGCGCCATCTGTCCTTTTGTGTGGAACAAATGTTCTTATTATTATTATCAAAACTACCAGTAGACGGTTTCTTTGCCTTGAAGAAATTTTTTCACTTTTTATTTATGGGAACAAGAACAAATATTAGAGTGCCTGCATAATTTTTCCTTTAAAGTTTAAATGAGCTTTTTTATGCATTTGTTAGACCATAACATCTAAAATATGTAGCTGGTATCGGTATTTGCATTTTTTTGTATCGTACGTTACGATTTATCGGCGACGAACAGTACCTGTGACTGATTCTGAATTGTTTATTGTAGATTTGAATTCTATCAGTTACTTACTGTATAGATTTTTCTGCGGAATGTATAATGTAAACCGTAATCAACTGAAGCCTTACACATGTAACAGCACCATACCTTTGCATGACCTTATCCTACACTGCAGTGCCATCTATCCATCAAAATACGCAGCGACAGTATTCACTATAATACATCACACAATCAACCTCGGGTATAAGGTACTCGTTTATAAGGGACACTTGCTTATAAGAAACCACCAACACCGGTCGCGATTTTTTGTAACGTTTTTCCTAAGCAAAAATCTTCGTATATAAGGTACTCGAATGTAAGGGACTTTCGGTTATAACGGACGATATCTTCAGGTCCCACTTAATAGAAACCCAAGTAAATTACCTCGCATGTAAGGGACCCTATGATCAAAGCGAAATTGATCAATTTTTAACCTCAATTTTTCACAAACTCGGCCTTCGAACAGCTCGGTTTCTGCAGTCACATACGTCTCGCATCACTGAAGGAGCTTCCTACATACTGTTTGCACTGATTGCGTAGCAAAAAATCCACAAAAATATGGGTACAGTTCTAAATACACCCTCAGTCTGACTCAACTTCGGCCATAAGGGACATCGGATATAAGGGGCGGTTTTTTCCGGTGCCAAGGTTTCCCTTATATCTGAGGTTGACTGTACATGAATTTGCTGTTACCACATTGGCAACTGCAGCAGGTGCGTGTTGGTATACGCTTGCTTGACACTTATTTTCTGTGTCACATTTGCTGAACGCACTGAAACATATAATTCCTGTTTTCAATGGTTGTTCCATTCTTCAGAAAACCTTGCCACGTTTCGGGGGACTATGCATCACCGTGCTGGCAGTCGATGGTGCAATCTGGGACGTCGGATCCTAACGATTACCCGCACGTTCCGGAAGCTCCCGATTCTTCTTGCACGCCGGTGACGTCGTGCAACGACTTGAAGCGATATCTCGTTGCCAAGACTGCAATGGACTGCACAATCATGATATCCCTTAAACCTGTGAATGATGATTACAGTAATCGTCTGCCTCTCGGAGATCTCGGCATTGAACACAAGGACGACAATCATGTGATAGATGTCTGTGATAAAGCTTTTCTATTTTCTGCAAAAATCGTAGATTTAGATCCAAAAGACTGTGATAAGATGGAATATTATTGCAAGCAGGAAGCGGAAATGTTAGCTGTGTATGCTGCTGCTAGCAAAAGTAAAGATTTTATAAGAAAGTACTGCTCGCCTTAACTCACGTTTTCATGCTATTTTAATGAATATTTTGCATTTTTAATTAGGCATAATTTAATTTATCAATAAGTATTATTATTTTGAATAACCGCCATAATAAAATTTTTGCCACACTGTAGACTTCCTTGTTTGAATTTAGATTAAAGGAAAACTGGCTGATTTTTCATATCCATTTTGAAGTACGGTAATGCATTTTAAGATCTATAATAATGTCGATGCGCTTGTGGTAATTAAATATAATAGATTTTAAACTTAATGATGGACAGGTCCAGTTAGTGATGATATAATTTTCAACAGTACAAACATTCCACGAGTTTGTTGCATGCACTTGTGAAAATGAAAAGTGCAGTACCGTGCCATTGTACGTACATCATTCTGTGCGATATAAACAAAATATGGACAATTTGAAGTTTAAACATTTAAATTTCAAGTTTGCATACGTGCCTAATGCATGACCTCTCTAACTAGGGTTACCATACGTCTGGGTTTTCCCGGACACGTCCTCTTTTTGGGCCTGCGTCCGGGCGGGTTTTCAAAAAATCAGCAGTTTGTCCGGGTTTTGCCTCAATCCGTAAGTATGTACGGACGTTGCCAACTGCAGAGGCATACAACAGTACGAGACAAAGAAAAGCTCGTTAATTTTTAATACAAGATGTTGCTAACATCTCAAAATGCAACCCTTGTAAAAGCTTTGTGTACATATTTACTGAACAAAAGTAAGCGATGCTGACATCACTATGGGTCACACGACTCACACCGCTGTCGATACTCGGCGTATTCGCTAACGACTTAAAATGACGTCAGCTTCCGGGAGCCATTTTGTTTGTTTTTATGTGAATTTCTTTAAATTTGTATAGTTTCGCTGTTCTGCAGTTTTGAGCAACTGGTAAAAATTAATTAGAAAGTAGCAATGCCGAAACGACAGTGTGCATTTACAGATGAAATGAAGGCCAAGTACCCGTGATTTCGCGCAGGTCGATATTACTGGGAAGCCGAATGCTCGACATGTGGTCCTCTTTTTCAACTCAGACAATATGGTAACCCTATCTCCACCGTATACATCATGTGTCAACTGAATATCTGAACTTAGAGGTACACTACCCGCTTTTGTGCTGTTGACGTGTTTCTGAGGTGCAGGAGCTATTACCCATGTAACTAGTGAAAATGAATTTCTTTAAGCCTTGCATAGTCTTCAAACCTGAGCATAAAGTTGTTAGTACTAATCAAATATTTAAATTTGTTTCCAAATGCAGTACATATGTGCCTCAGTACAACTTACAGGGCTCATTGCATAGGTATATATAAAATTAATATGTATAAATCAATATGATGATATATAAATATAAATGATAATAAATACATACAGGCATAATACTCAGGTCCATAATAAAGTGCATTTATAGTACAATATAAAAAAAGTCGGGATAGTGGGAAGTTTGACTCGGGCTATTGTTCAAGGGACTCCCTGAAGTCGCGGTCGTGGGTTAGTAAATGACGTGAATGCCACCATCTTGAATATAAGATGGCAAATGGAAATCCGGCTCGATGGAGAATTCCTGCTAGTGTATTCATGATGTTTTGTAGCAAATTGGTCAGATTTGTGAGATTTCAGATTTCAGTACTGGTTATAAAGGGACATAGTAACGTCTCTGTTCAAGCAACCATCTGTCCATAATCCTATTATTGACCTTGTGGAAAGCTTCATACCACACTGTCCGACCCAAAATTTTCAATTTTTCAAACCAAACTGTCTGACGTGTACTTCTATTCTATTTTCTACGTGTACTTCACGGCAGAAGAACACTACTTATTTTGAGGTTCCTAGGTCAAAGGTCATCAGATACGCATCAATGTCACTGGACACAAGCCTCGAAAAAAACTTTTGAATGGATTTTAACCCCAAATAACTGACCCAAAGCTTTTATCTTTTGCATATATAGGCCACTGTTTTGGATATAAGCACGTGGTGCCTCCTTGTGTTTGTTTCTTGCAAATTTGGGCTGTTGATAGACAGGTGAGCTAGGATAGGAAATGGGCCATTGGCCTCATTTTGCAGACAGGATAGGAAAGAAGTCATTCTTGTTCGGTACGTCGTGTCATTTTATCACAAAATTTTGTCAGTCGAGTTCTCTTTAGCAAGTTAATAAGATGCGGCAAAGATGTAAGTTTGATTTCTTCATATTTCATCATATTATTGTACATTTTCATTAAAGCAGTTAATTATCTTTTTGACATTTGTTTTGCAGAAAATGTTTTTATTTACTTCAGATAAAACGATGTCGAGTCGCACATAATATGTCAGTCAGTCAAATATGTCATGATATGATAGTGATTTCGGGATGAGACGATGATTGCCCATTTTGGACAATAAAAAATCATAAATTACATCTAAAAGACTGTTGGACTTGTATTTAGCGCATGCCGCGCACAGCCACTCAGCTATAGAGTAAGCACCCTGTGAAGTTTGGGTTGCACGATGAAAAGTCAAGTTCACAGAGCAAATACTGGGGGTGAGCATTCTCTACCAGAAAGCGAATTCGAATCGAACCGAATTTGTGACTTTCGAATTCGAATCGAACCGAATTTCGGTGTTTCGAATTCGAACCGAATTTGAATTGAGATCGAACGATTTTCGAACCGCCAGCAAAAATGAGTCTTTCAAAGATCATGCATATTACTCGATTTTGTTCTGCAATAAAACGACTAGTAATTTCTTTAAAATTGTGTGCAGAAATCACAGCTAAATTATGCTAGTTGCATGATGTTTCGATCGTTTTAGTGATAAAGAACATGTGTGACTGAAGTGCTGAATTATTCGAATCTATAGTTCAAACTGAAAAAGCTCACCCCTAGCAAATACTCGAGCAAACTTGTGTAGTGTGGCCTCTAGCTGCTACACTTTGTTGTGAGGGTTGCCTCACTTTGCAGTCTTTCATGTACAGCTTCTAACGGGTTTTCACTATTGTTACAATTACTGAAAATTAAGCACATCTGTGAGCTCTATTGAGCTTTTTAGCGTGCTCAAAAAAACACATTTATATACAAAGCATTTTGAACTGTATAAGGTTGGTAGACCCCAAATTTGCCTTAATTTTTTGCTAATTTACTTTTGATACTCAAAAAAAACAAAATTTTTGGGCATAATTTACATTTTTATACAGAGCATTTTGAATTGTATAAGTTCGGTAGACCCCAAATTTGCCTTAATGTTTTGATAATTTACTTTTGATACTCAAAAAAATAAAAATTTCTGGGCATAGTTTGCCCTCTTGACTGTCAGGGCCAAGATGATACCTGGGCTTTCTACTTTCCTCACCAATTTCTACATTAAATGGCTGGCAGGCCTGCATTTGAGAATACTTTAGCAATTCAAAACGTCCTGTTTTAAATATAAACTGCAAATCTATTGACTTAAAAGCTACGGTTACAGATAAAATCTATGTTGCAACTTTTCAGTTCATTTCCTATAGCTGTTAACTAGCTACAAAGTTCGCTTGTAGAAATTTTGGCCTAGTTTTACTGACTGATGATTTACAACTGCCGTTTACGCTGTTTGCTTTTCTGTTGATCTGCTAGCATTTCTTAAACGCAAAAATAGTAGCCTCTAAACAGGTAAAACAAGTTACGTTTACGCATGTTATCCAAAGTTGTCGTAAATCTGTCGACACCGACCTTAATTTGATTTGATCACCGATCACGCGACCAGGCGCATACAATGAAACTTATTAAACACTTGTATCATTGATACGCGCGTGGATGTCATAGATATCAATTTATAATGCAGGCGCCTAATGGCAGTTTAACGGTTCATGGTAAAATGAAATAATTTTTCGCTTGATGGATCGACTCAGCACTTGAACAGGAAGTGATGCGAGTAATCGCTCATACCAGCACGTAAGCGAGAGATCTTATATTGGATAGCGTGACCGGGTCAAGTAGTGAGCTTTGAGCATACCAGATAGTATAGGAAATTGATTTTTTTTTTGTAATTTTAACTGCGCGGGAAGTGAGTCTAAAGTGACGACAGGAAAACATGTTTTTAAAATAAATATAATTTATAATTCTCTTTTGGTGAGCGCGTAGTATTGCTGATATTTTATGCTCTCGTGTGTGTCTGAAAATGCAGAAAGGTAAATAGTTTATTTGTATCGTTGTTTTTTGAATCAACTCACTGATGCTATGATAGTGTAGTTATTCAAGAAGTAATGCAAACAGATTAGAGCGTCGTAAAGAAACACTAATCTAATCTTACACATTTTCATTTTTTCGTGTAAGATTCTTATAATTATAGCCTACACGGAATGTGGGTAAAATGGCACAGGTAAAAGTAGCACGGGAAAAAGTGGCGCAGGAAAGAATGGCACAAATGAAAAAGTAACAGCATTCTAGTTTTATTATAGATATCAACTGCATCAAAATAATGTGCCATTTTTTTCCTACTTTTCCATTTGTACCATTTTTTCTTGTGCCATTTTTCCTGTACCATCTTTTCTTGTGCCATTTTACCCGTGCTATTTTTGCCGTGCCATTTTTCCTGTACCATCTTTTGTTGTGCCATTTGTCCATGCCATATTTTCCTGTGAGCTTCATTTTTACCTGTGCCGTATTTTCTTGTGCCTATTTTACCTACTTTTCCATTTATGCCATTTTTCGAAATTCAAACTAAACTGACTAGCAAACTTAAATCAAAGCAAAACGGTGCAAGAATATTAGAAACTGTAGGCACGTTTTACCAACTCCTGTGCACAAAGTCACGTGACCTGTTTCAATTTTATCCTGTTATGTTGTAAAGTTTACAAACTGGTCTTGCTACTTTTCCACGAAACAAGTTTGCAATATGACTTGTTTGTCAGCGTATTGATAGAATGATAAAGAAATTTGGCATACCATGGGTAAAAGGTTGTAAAAATAAAGCATATTTATACTTACGTTCGCACAGAGCTTGCATTAGCAATAACCCTGTATAAAACTTGTAAATTTAAACTCCCGCATTCCTATGCCCGTTAGGTGCAGCCATGTTAGAATGTCAAAAGGTAAGGCGTTGGCGGTAAGTGTTGGTTATGTTGACGGTAAGTCGTTTGAAACAAGTCAAATAATTGTTTCAATGTAATCAAAGCCATCGTAGCGCAACTTTTGCTTACCAAGCAAAAGTTTAGATGACTTTATGTGATCGATAACACAATAAAATATTTTCTGGTGCAACTTAAAACTTATATTGTCGGTTGAATATATTTCAAATTTCCTCTACGAATAGAGTTGTTGAAATTTGTAACTCTTTGGCACAAGAAATGGTAGATTTCAAGTCTGTAAAAGCGTTTGATTCAAACTAAAAAAAATTAAAATGAACTATTGCAAATTTAGTGGGAACTGATAATTTTGAGGCGCCTGTAAGAGCTTTTAGCCTTCTCCATTCAACAATCTGTTAATATATACACGTACCAGTTTGAAGACATGTGCAACTCAAAAAGAAAATTCTTGATAATATAAAATGTTTGTACAACGTGGGAAAACGTCACTGACTCAGCATTCTAGTCAGTGGCGGATTATGATTTTATGGGCCTTAGGCTTGAGCTTGGAACGGGCCTTTTAAATGTTGCTACACTGCCGAGCTGACGTGTTTTTGTGGAGGTCTCGTCGTTTGTAAGTTTGTTTAATTTTGTGAATTTTTGCCCACCGATTGTGATAAAAATTATATCTTCGTGATCCTTGAGTTGTGGACTAGGACTATATAAACACGATTACAGCTTGGTGAATTTCTGGGTTAGATGTCAACTAAAATAAGCCAATCAGAAACTCGGGTCCCTTGCTCTTTTGTCAATTCATTATTTTTTTTACAAAAAAAATTTTTTTCGTTTTATTTTGCTGGGCCCTTTTTGATCCCGGGCCTTAGGCTTCAGCCTATAGGGTTATCCGCTACAGATTCTAGTGTATTATACTGTATTTATTCCTTCAACACAAAAATACAATTACAGTAAAAACTGCACAAAAACAAAATCGTAATTACGATAATATTTTGTACGCACACACACACACACACATACACACACACACGCACACACGTGTATATATGTGTAATTGTATTTTCTTTTGCAGTTACATACGTCTTTCAAACTGGTAAGTGCAACCCTGGGTAACGTAATTTTGCATGGAAAGGTCCAGTCTACGTTGAAATTACCTTTGCATCTCCTTGAAGCACTAGTCACAAATGTTTTTCAATTTGTTATAGAAACACTTGGAATAATGACGTGGAACGTTCACGAATGGTACTACCGCGGAGAGGGCAGCACGAACATCGTCTTTGCACACAAGACTGACCACATCGTTCTGCGCTTGGCTAAATGCCCCGTTTCTGCCTATGATTGCATTTTTGCTCGCTCAACTAATCCGGCATCAAAACAGGAACCCTCGGAACCGCCTTCTGATGTCGCCAATATTAGTATCTGTGATGTTGGATTGAATAGCGAAGTCGCCATCGATAATTCTCTCTGTTGTTTATTCAATAATGATGAAAACCAGTTCGATTACGAAGTTACGAAAAATTTAGAAGATATCAAAACGTGTCTTTACTTTGCGAAACACGTCATGTGTCCAATTTTGGGTCCTCGGTATGTGGACGCTGGGAGGTTGGCCCGTGTTCCCAAACAGTTCGTCTGCCACATAGGTGAGCTTGCCAAGTCCGTTCGACCGAGCAGCAGACAACACAAAACGGTGGTTCCTGCGGATCAAATTGGCGTGGTCATGCCGGACTTTTGCCACATTTCGCCCCAAAGTGTTGGAACTTCCATCTCTGGAGACCAGCTGTCGACTACGGTCTGTGTTGAAATCAAACCCAAGCAGGGTTTCATTGAATCAAAATTTTTTGCGAAACAACAGTCAACCGCCTGCCGGTTCTGCATGTTCCAACACGTGAAACTGAAAAAAGGTGCAATTTCCGCTCTGTCGTCTTACTGTCCTCTGGATTTCTTCTCCGGAAGCTACGGGCGAACGAAGCTCGCGCTGACTTCTTTGTTTGCGAATCCCCAAAACAATCTGCGAATATTCGCTAACGGTAAAAAGGTTTTCGGATCATCGTCAAACCCCGATATAGAAAAATTTGAGTTTTTCCTGATGAAAACTCTATTCCCCGAGTCTACGGTGTCCCTTAAATCCAGTTCAAGTCCACTAGACAGACTGAGTGATTTAATAATCAAAGTGCTATGGTGCAGCTTTTTCACTTCCAACGCTGACTGTGATCAGATTGTAAGCATAGATCTCATAAATAAACAACCGTCCATGTTGCCTAAGGGCTGTGTGCTAGAAAGAATCCTCAAAGTTCAGAAACTAGGCGATTTAGATTTTGCCGTGTTGCTGCAACAGTACGAATCGTTGAAACTACTTAACAGGTAAGTGAATTACTAGTTATTAAATAACCTCCTTGCACCATACTAACGATTATTGATAACCTACATAACGCTCAGGTATGTAGTTAATTTTAAAGAAGTGATTGTGTTGTGCAGATCTGGAATATTCTATAGTATAGTAGAACAATCTTGTAGAATTTTCCAGAACTTTCTATTTCTAGATTGTTTCTTTGCACTGATATACAGTCAACCCTCGTTAAACCGGACTAATTGGGGGGGGGGGGGGGTGTCCGGTTTAGCCGATTGTCCGATTTATCCGATATGCCTATATATGGTCTATATTTTACAGGAATAATCACCTTAATAAGGTCTACATACATTGCACTATATACTATACTGTATATTACTTTAAAATAGTTAACCTGTGAGGATAAAGAAATTATTGTACAGTTGGTAGGCCGTGTTGTGTTTAACGCTCCGGCTCGGACGGAAATCGGTCAGTTTCCTTTACCACGGATGACGTCCGTCTTTTCCGATATCCGGGCTAACGGGGTCCGGTTTAACGAGGGTCGACTGTATAAGGCGGAGCTGGCCGCTGATGTTTATTCTCTCACATTTTCTTGTATCCCCTCGTATTCTCAGATGCGCTTTCACGTTTCCAGATTTTCACATTTACTGTAAACATTTCGCGTTCCTTCATACTTTTGTGTTGTATAATTGTCGCATAATAAAGTAGTTTAATTTGACGACGTGTTTTCTGGTTTTCTCTACGAGCCTTCCGAGAGAAACAAAACACAACAGATTGTCTGCAAAGTGGTCATTGAACAGCGTACAGTCTTATCAAGACTGCTAGTGAACTATTTGTTTGAAATGGAATTTTCAACCTTGTTATAAAATAGGCAAAATACGTATAAAAAAAGTGTATTTCTTTAAACAAATTTCTCGTTCGACCAGAAAACCTAGTATTGTGACGGCAACTGCAGCCGTGTTCTCGATGGCAGTACACTAAACGGTTGAAGCTAAGACACGTTGCTCTGGTACACCTAACCTTTGACCTACAGCAGCAACTGTGCACACAACAAAACTATGAAAATGCAACTTCTGTTAGAAAGTGTGTAATTTCTGTTTTCAAAAGTTCTTTTGTTCTTCAGAAATCCCTGCCATGTTTCGGGGGATTACAGATCACTGTGCTGGCAGTCACTGGTGCATTCTGGGATGTCTGATTCCACTGACCACTCGCGCATTCCGAAGGCATCCTGTTCGCCTTGCAGCCCGGAGACAACTTGTGACAAATTGAAGCGATATCTTGTCGCCAAAACTGCGATGAACTGCCAGATCATGGTTTCCTTTCAACCCGTGAACGACTACAATAATCGATCGTCTCTCAATAACCTTAGCGCAGAACATAAGGAGGGCAGTCGTGTCGTGAGAGATAACTGTGATAAACCATTTCACTTTTCCGTAAAAATCATAGATCTCGATCCAAAAGATTGTGATAAGATGGAGTATTATTGTAAGCAGGAAGCGGAAATGTTAACCGTTTATGCTGCTGCTTGCAAAAGTAAAGATTTTATAAGAAAGTACTGCACCTCATAACTTGTTGATGCTTTTTAATGAATATTATTCACGTGGTAATATTATTTTGTTAATTTTTTTACCATTTGAGATCATTAATAAAATTTTTGATAATCAATTGTATTTTGTAAGTTTATAAAGTGGTCTGTATAGGCGCTGCTAGAAACATTTAAAAACTGAAGAATTCGTGGGTGATAATCTTACAAAACAGCATTACAACTTTGCCTGTTCACTGCTTCATAAATCGAGAGTCTAATAAACCAACAGCGTATCAAAACATTTCTTCGTTACTGTGCAGTGGCGCCATCTGTTGCCAGAAAACTAAAACTAAACGACAGGGTTTTCCAAAAACTTCTAATCGTAATCAGTGTGCTTCCTTATTGATTTATAAATTGTCAGCAGATCTGTTTGCTCGTCGTAACATTTCTTTGTCACTGTGCAGTGGCGCCATCTGTTGCCAGAAAACTAAAACTAAACGACAGGGTTTTCCAAAAACTTCTAATCGCAATCAGTGTGCTTCCTTATTGATTTATAAATTGTCGGCAGATCTGTTTGCTCGTCGTAACATTTCTTCGTCGCTGTGCAGTGGCGCCATCTGTTGCCAGAAAACTAAAACTACGTGATTGGGTTTTCCAAAAACTTCTAATCGCAATCAGTGTGCTTTTTTATTTATTTATAAATTGTCAGCAGATCTGTTTGCTCGTCGTAACATTTCTTCGTCGCTGTGCAGTGGCGTCATCTGTTGCCAGAAAACTAAAACTAAACGACAGGGTTTTCCAAAAACTTCTAATCGCAATCAGTGTCCTTTTTATTGATTTATAAATTGTCAGCAGATCTATTTGCTCGTCGTAACATTTCTTCGTCACTGTGCAGTGGCGCCATCTGTTGCCAGACTACTAAAACTAAACGACAGGGTTTTCCAAAAACTTCTAATCGCAATCAGTGTGCTTCCTTATTGATTTATAAATTGTCAGTAGATCTGTTTGCTCGTCGTAACTTTTATCCAGGGCAGCAGTAACTACCCTCTTCGCAAATTCTATCGTTGTCGAAATTTAAAGATATTAAAATGTCTGTTTCGATTACTGTAATTAAGCACAAACGTTGTCCATGCAGTTAAGACTTCATCACAAATAATCGTTCCAATAAATTCCCCCGGCGCCTCGCATAAAATTAATTAAGCATTATTATGCGAATTTTCGAAATTAAATTCTCTCGAAACGATGCATCAAATTTCATTTTTCTCCTCAACTCTCATTTGTAATTTTGGAGAAAGTTCGCGAACGCAATTTAATTCAGATTTCATGGCAGTTATTAATGAAATTATTCGAGTTTCGTATAAGTTATGAATGTGGGTAAGAACTGAGTTTAACTGTCCAAAAACCCGTGAACATATTCACAGTGAAACTTCAATTCTAAGTGTTGAATCGTTGCTTATAAATCCAGTTTTCCCCGGGCAGCTTTTCCATGGAATAATTGCAATTTAGCAGAAAACAAATTTCTTTGTAACAAGAGTTTCAGTTTTAAGAAAAAATTTTCTTATTTATTTTTTTTTTATTTATTTATTAAATATATCCACAACGATCATTACAGCATTGTACATAAAAGTATTTAATAACATATTTATTATTATGTACACAAGATGCCACACAATGACCTGTGGGGTACTCAAGAAGTAATTACTTGTTTAGAGCACCCAAAATGAATGTGGACTGAGTGTAGTAGAAAAGAGCAGTAAAGGAGTAGAAAGAGAGGTTAATAGAGAATAGAAAGAAGGAGAAAGATGTGATGGTATCTGTATGAAGTAACGTGAACTATAGAAATGTAAAAAAAGCCTCTCAAAGCGATGGATTCCGACAGGGACAGCAGCGTAATCAATCAAATTGATTTATTCTGTATAATTAGGAAAGATTTCACTTTTAAGATTTCTTTTGAAGTTATTTATAGATATTTTTTATTCGTTGATGTTATTCCAAAGTCTAGGGTCAGTGTTAGCGATGAAGTGCCTTGCTACGTCACTCCTGCAATACTTAATACGAAATTCATTAAATCTTGTTGCGTAATGTCTCACGTTAATAGATAATGGGTTTAAAAAATGTTATCAGATACTTCCTGTGATTAGCTGGTTGGTTACAACTATTTTTGCGAACCATCCATCCATCCGTCTGGTGCCTAAATCCAGTGGCGGATTATGATTTTATGGGCATTAGGCTTGAGCTTGGAACGGGCCTTTTAAATGTTGCTACACTGCTGAGCTGACGTGTTTTTGTGGAGCTCTCGTCGTTTGTAAGTTTGTTTAATTTTGCGAGTTTTTCCCCACCGATTGTGATAAAAATTATATCTTCTTGATCCTTGAGTTGTGGACTAGGACTATATAAACACGATTACAGCTTGGTGAGTTTCTGGGTTAGATGTCAACTAAAATAAGCCAATCAAAAACTCTGAAACTCAGAAACTCGGGCCCCTTGCTCTTTTGTCAATTTATTATTTTTTTTACAAAAAAAATTTTTTCGTTTTATTTTGCCGGGCCCCTTTTGATCCCGGGCCTTAGGCTTCAGCCTATAGGGTTATCCGCTACAGCCTAAATCCCTTTTATATCAGAGCGAGTAGCAATGTATATTGTACTACTAGACTAATTTCTACTCAAAAACGCCTAAGGCGCACACATATGCTTGCTCCAATCCTACAACAACGCAACTCAAATTTTGGTTTATAAATGTTATACCACCGTTACGCACAGCTAAATATATATTACTCTTTATCTTTTCAGCTTCAAAGTTATACATTCACAATGCTTCTTCTTTTGGCCATTATGTCCTCCAGTAGGCAGACGGCATAAATTTTTCCCTCTCCAAATAACAGCCATCTCAATCATTCTTCATCAGTTACTCCTTGCCAAGGGACATATACATAGATATAGACATAGACATAGACATAGACATAGACATAGACATAGACATAGACATAGACATAGACATAGACATAGACATAGACATAGACATAGACATAGACATAGACATAGACATAGACATAGACATAGACATAGACATAGACATAGACATTTTTATTTATCTCCTCATTCACACCATGGTATACAAGGGACCTTGTTTCTCATTTGTGTGTAAAATTCACAACTTAATATTGTGTGTTCTGCAGTTTCAGTATCTTTACTACATTTACAAAGTCTTTTTTCTATGCGGTAATCTACTTTCCAAGCATACAAGGGATTTTCCAATACTTCTAACGACCTGTATTAATTAATATTTCCATCATTGTACAGTCATTTTTTACCTTACCTATACGGCTATACCCTGCCCTTGCTAGCAAGCAATTTGTATAGGCATAACGAATGTATTTGTCAGAATGTTGTGGAGATCGCTGGCGTCCATTAGAATTACATGGAACATTTTAGAATGTTCCGTTAGAATGATCGTCTGGAATGTTACCGTGTGGAATGTTCTGGAACAAAACTTCTAGAAGCTTCTCGGGAGCGCTAAGGCGAAGCAGGCCGCTGACAGACACACACAGATTCACACGGACGTACACTTACCCATTCTCTTGTATACTTGTATTTTCAGATACACTTAAACGTTTTCCAGATTTTCACGTTTACTGTAGGGGTGAGCATTCTCTACCGGAAAGCGAATTCGAATCGAACCGAATTTGTGACTTTCGAATTCGAACCGAACTTCAGTGTTTCGAATTCGAACCGAATTCGAATTGAGATCGAAAGATTTTCGAACAAGTTTTCGAACCACCAGCAAAAATTAGTCTTACAAAGATCATGCATATCACTCGACTTTGTTCTGCAATAAAACGACCAGTTTAAAATTGTGTGCAGAAATTACAGCTAAATTATGTTAATTGCATGATGTTTCAATCGTTTTAGTGATAAAGAACATGTGTGATTGAAGTGCTGAATTATTCGAATCTCTAGTTTTGGATTCGAATCGAGTTCGAACTAAAAAAACTCGTTCGAATCGAATTCGAGCATTCGAATTCGATTCGAACGTTCGAACTTGAACGTTCGGTGCTCACCCCTAGTTTACTGTAAACATTTCGCGTTCCTTCATACTTTTGTGTTGTAGAATTCTCGCTTAATAAACTAGTTTAATTTGATGAAGTGTTTTCTGGTTTTCTCTACGAGCCTTCCGAGAGAAACAAAACACAACACAGAAGGATAAACATAATGGTTTAAAAGACAGCATATATATATATAGGTTCTCCACACACAACGTAGATAAAACAATAAAATTTATTCCTGAACAGATAATACAATAGAAATCTGATCACACAACACCTGCACAAAGTTAGAGTTTTAACATGAATTTATGATAATCTGTATTTGTGTTGTGCAACAGTAAAAAGTAAACAGTAAATAATGCACAATCCACATGCAATGAAATCTGGGCTTTTCTCAACGTCATCTGTGTGTATATATATATATATATATTGTAACGGATCCGGATTCCAGCGTGGATCCGTCTCAGAATGTATACAGCAGCAATTTCGGATCCCACTTCTGACACCAGTGTAACGAATCCGGATCCGTCTTAGGATGTATAGAGCTGCATACAAGTTATGAAATACTTTACAGCAGACGAGAAAAGTAAAAAGAATACGAATGTAAAATAAACTTTAATGCATAAGCAGTAGCTCCATGACATGTGAACAGACTTTGGTATAAAAATCAGCAAACCTACAGCATTCACCTTTACAGACAGAAAGGTCATCGTCAAATTACGGCGCGCATTCTGTTTTATACATGTACATTTGCATTACTGGGCTTCTCAACCATACCCACTACTAACATTATGGGGTTAGTCGAAACCCGTCTTCGTAACAATATACATAACAAAATAAGCAATTGGGTAAATATGTGACATTGACCTAAGTTCCGGGGATGACGGTGGTTTCACAATTGTTGTTGATGTTTGCACAATGCGTGCACAAATTATGCACAAATGCGTAACGTCTTGCGGCCCGTTTGTTTAGCACAAAAAGCACATTGAAATGATCGCATGCTTAACTTGTCATTTCTTATAATGTAATTCTTGGGACAAAAGTGATTTCTGCTGCCTTCAAGGACCATTAAAGCCGTTTAGTTGCTCATAACAAAAGCAATACGTTGAACAAATTCATATCTATGACTAGAACAAAATACTGCATCATTTACATTATATACATAAAATATTTATAATATACGTAGTATGTACAGTTATAAAAGAATTATTCTTTGTGATTAGTGTTATTAATACCTTTTTACTAATAATACTTTATGATAAACATGTACTGTAAGTTCAAAACGATGCTTTAAATAAGGTAACATTGTGGTGTTTAAAAGTCTTACAAAATCACTTTTATGAAAATTGGGGGTGAGCATTCTCTACCAGAAAGGGAATTCGAATCGAACCGAACATCAGCGTTTCGAATTCGAACCGAATTTGAATTGACATATCATGCATATAACTAGATTTTGTTCTGCAATAAAACGACTAGTAATTTCTTTAAAATTGTGTGCAGAAATCACAGCTAAATCACGCTAATTGCATGATGTTTCGATCGTTTTAGTGATAAACAACATGTGCGATTGAAGTGCTGAATTATTCGAATCTATAGTTTTGGATTCGAATCGAGTTCGACCTAAAAAATCGCGTTCGAATCGATTTCCAGCGTTCGAATTCGATTCGAACGTTCGATGCTCACCCCTAACTGTAAGTTCAAAACGATGGTAAAATAAAGTTACATCGTGGAGTTTAAATGCCTTGCAAAATCGCTTTTATGAAAATATGCAAATGGGGGTGAAAATGAAGCCCTGACGTTAAACTTGAAAAATGATAATTAACCCTTTCAGTCCCAAATTATTTTTTTAAAAAGAAAAAAAATGGCTTGGTACTTTTGTTCAGTATGTCCATCTTGTTTACACATAATACTTATTTTTTCCTACCTGTGCCCGTGTGCTAAATATAGCCTGTATCCCACGGGATACATTGGACATGAAAGGGTTAAGCGAATCATTTTCGTTTTGCAAAATCTTAAATAGCAGTTTATTCAGAATATGACTACTGTAGTCTTTTTGCAGTCAATGATGGCATTCATTGAAATATACCTCTGAAGTCTGAAGCTTATCACGTATTAATTTCCGTTATAAACTTGGATACATATATGCAACTTGGATTAATACATTCATTAATGAAACTTGGATTCACATATGCATGGATATTAGAACCGTATTTTGGCACGTTGACATTGTTCTGGCCTATGAAATGATACTGTTGCAACCTATCAAACATATGTGTAGCTAAGAACAACGTATGTTCGTTTATTCTCACTTGTAATTATTTTACGCTGTACTAGAACATGTTTTTCGTGTGACAATATTCATGAAACACTATAAATACCAGTTGATCATGCTGATTCTTTTGATTTTGTGACGTTTGACTTGCAAAGCATCTAGCAAGTCTTGAAATCAACTTTTTCCAGTCTCTGTTTGCTGTTAGTACTTGGAGATCTCAAAATTTTATCACTTCACTATCAACTTCTTTGGTTTTATCACTCAGTTTTGTTAATTTATTATGTTCCATACATGAACATCATTGAGGATAATTGAAATTTTACAGTACAGTTAACCTCGGGTATAACGTACTCGCTTATAAGGGACGCTCGCTTATAAGGTACCACCAACACCGGTCCCGATTTTTCGTAAAGTTTGTCCTGTGTAAAAATCTTCGTATATAAGGTACTCGGATATAATCGAGTTTCGGTTATAAGGGACGATATCTTCAGATCCCGCGTAATAGAAACCCAGGTAAATTACCTCGCATATAAAGGGCCCTATGATCGAAAGGAAATTGATCGATTTTTAGCCCCAATTTTTCGCAAACTCGGCTTTCGAACAGCTCGGTTTCCGCGGTCACATACATCTCGCATCACTGAAGGAACTTCCTACATACCGTTTGCACTGATTGCGTAGCAATAATCCATAAAAATACGGGCAAAGGTACAAAAAACTACAGGTGTACATACACCCTCGGTTTGACTCAACTTAGGCTCTAAGGGACATCGGATATAAGGCACGGTTTTTCCCGATCATATATTATATCCCTTATATCCGAGGTTGACTGTACTTTCAATTGTATGATTTTCTCAAAATGCAAGTGCCGCGATTACCATTTCTAACAGCTCAGAAAGCAGTTTTCTGAGGTCTCTACTCAGTGAGTTTTATGGCTGGTCTAATCTCAGCAGTCAGCTGCACCTTCTACCCCTTTCGCAACATGGTCTCTGGTTTGGTGGAGCCACTGATCGTCTCCGTTTCTTTCTTGGTCACACGAATCCAGTGATTGCAAAAAGATGTGTGAATTGTTTGGAACGTTCTGTAAGTTCTTGTGTAATAGAGGGCGCAGTTGTCGAAAGTTACTGTGGTATTCCGGTGATACGGGAGTTTTTAGCCTCCATGCCAGAACCTCAGGGTATATACCAGAGTTTTTAGATTCGTCTGAGAGTATAATGGTAAATAACTTATTCTTGGACTGCTTAATCAGATGACATTCTCTTCGCGGATATCACGTCGCTTTTTCGCACGGTGCGCACTGTTTTGTTCCGGACTCGGAACGATCCGTCCGGGCGCGGTGGGACTAGGTTTGTTGTAAGAGTACGACGGTTGCGACCCAGCGTCGTATTCGTCCTCGTACCTGATGGCTTGCCTTGGAGACGACCGTTGGGGATTTGGCGACCTCGACTTCTTCCTCTCCGGATGCAGCCTTCCTTCCGGAAGCGAATTGAACGTTTCGTACTTCGGCGGCTTTGGTCGCGGCACGCGGTTGCGCTCGTTGCGCACACCGTTTTCTATGCGTCCGTTGTCATGGTAACCGATTTCCACGTTTCCGTTGTCTTGGAAACCGTGATGCGCCCCGTATTCCATCGCTTGCGGCAGAGAATGGGACTTGCGGGGCGGAGGCGGTTTTTTTAACTGTTGCGCCTCCTTTTTCCTAGCTGCCCGATTTTCAAAACACAAGACTGTGATACGGTAAAACTGGAGTACGGTCACTAGTGCATTTTTGCACGTAAAGAAGATGTTCATGTAACTGACCACATGAAAATGCAAAATGAGCAACAAGCGCAGAACAAGGAAGGGGCCATCTTGTAATATTATGGTAATCATTATGGCACAAATGTCGGTGGTGCAGTGCGGACAGCATTCGCACACGTCCGCCTCGAATTCGTCTCCCTGTTCAACGTCCGCGTTCTTTCCCTTTCCCTTTTTCTTTTTCCGCTTTTTCTTCTTCTTCTTCTTTTCCGTTTCGATTGCCCCGCCACGCGTTTTGCGGGCACCGGTCAGAATCAGCGTGAACTGTATCAAGCTCCATGACCAGATGCCCATAATGGCTAAAATCAGGATCATGTTGTATCGTACCTGTAAAATTTTAGACACGAATCAGAACTTGCACCTTTTGTACGTGTGTGTGTGTGTGTGTGTGTGTGTGTGTGTGTGTGTGTGTGTGTGTGTGTGTGTGTGTGTGTGTGTGTGTGTGTGTGTGTGTGTGTGTGTGTGTGTGTGTGTGTGTGTGTGTGTGTGTGTTTGTGTG
>JAQGDQ010000512.1:154597-157097 GCA_030141605.1 Tubiluchus corallicola
GGCTCTTACATATGGAATTCAATTGCTCCAGCTATTAAAAATGCCAACTCGCTGTCCATATTTAAAAAAAATTATAAATGAAACTTTCTTGAAACATATAACTGATCACTCAATCATGATTTGTTGTTTTTCATTTTCAAAAACTTCCCCTCTAGTATAATAATATTTTTATTACTTCCCACCTGTATCCATATTTGTATATATTGTAATATTGTATCTGTATATATTGTAATTTTTTCGTAACTAATTCTAGTGGCCTACCATAAGCTAGCTTCTTAGGTCTCTAGTGCAGAATTCATGAATTGTTTCATATTTTTGTATTAACAAAAACTGATTATCGATGCACATGTAATGTATATGTTTATTGCGAAATAAATCCATTAAATCTAAATCTAAATCTAATCATGTACTTTGTGTATGTTACTTCAATGTATTTTGAAGTAACCAAAGATAAGGTTGCTTTCGGACATAAGATCTGTTCACATAGTAAGCCAATAAAGCTATTTTCACATAGGAGGTGTGTTCACATTGGGTAAGTAGTTACTTAACCAAAAATGTTCGCATATGCAATAAAATGAAAGACGTTTTTACAAAGTACATGCTGCTACTGTATGAACAATTTTGCGTTCACACGAAAAGTATGTTCAACACATTTTCCTTATAGTGGTAATACAGGGAAAATGTTATACAACTTTATACAGGCAAACAGGCACCAGTAGAACAAATTTTCTTTCATTGCATTTACATGGTCACCTAAAATTTGTTTACGTCAGTGAACACGTGATCAACAATATGTGATCCCGTGACGCAGAAAAACAATTTGTCAGTAAAAATGTAACTGTTACTCTTAAGATCTACTTAACGTTGATGATTATGGCGGCACCGGAACCTTTCCCCATTTAAGAATAATCTTCTGTGATCAGATATTGAACCGACAGAGTGTTTTAGCCTTTTTAAAATTCGTGGTTTCGTATTAAATAGTTGAGGCAGCATTCTAGTTAAAGTTTCTCCTGTGTAAAGCAATTTCTCCTGTGGTCACGCATCTATTTACTAGCTTAATTTGGCGTTGCTAAACTTCACAGCCAACCACGCACTGTGACCAGTAATTATCGCCTTCTGCACGACGGGACCGAGCGGAAATCATTTCCATGGAGTTAAATAAAACACGTTGCACGAGGAGGAATTATGCTGCCCACGTTATCCGTTTAAAACGTAAAGTGAATTCCTATTTGAGGGCTTGTTGAGAAATTTAGAAGTGGAAATTCCTGAAGAAGCAGCCCTGGGGAAATCATGCGTGTATTTAGAACCTCAAAGTTGTTTAAATCGGCAGTGTTTTCTAGCTTTTTGCTGAAATTAGCGTTGATTTTTTGCAAATTAACTCTTTACTCTGTTTACAATGTAATATCCGGTTTTAACGCGCGGCAATGACTATAATGACTATAAAAGCTCCGTTACTGACGGAATTTTGATCAACAATCTTTAGTCTTTTTAGCAATGCTTCTTCCGGGCATTCCATTCACAAAACCTGGGCCATGGTGTGGTCAGGATGCAGTGAAAACAGTATACGTTTATTAGAAAATATTCAGCTAACTGTTGCTAGAATCTGTTCTGGCGCTATGTTTCGATCTTCCCCTGCAAGTATCTTGCCTGATAGCGGCTTCACTAAATTAGTGACGCGCTTCCATTATCATCGCCTATGTCTTTTTTTCAAAATAATCAATGACTTAGCGCCCCACTATTTAAGTGCAATTCTGCCGCCAAAGGTTAACGAAGTTACCCCCTATTATATACGCAGTGGTACTAAATACAGAAATTTTAATTGCCGTTCTGTTAGCTGTGAAAAATCGTTTTTCATATCGACCATTAACATGTGGAACAACTTACCACAGAACATTCGTGAAATTACATCCATTTCACACTTCAAACAAGAGCTCAAATCTCATTTAAGTTTTTCGTTGCATAAGAAAAAATTTTCATTTTGTAAACCTCCAATTTCAGTGCATCATACGTGCATGAGAATCGGATTTTCTCAGCTAAACTATGACCGTTTCTCTAAAGACTATACATTAACATTCGTACATTAATATTTTCTAACCGCCATTTTCTACTAAAGTCTAATGTCATCTTGTAATAAAACTTGTCAGCTTGTGTAGTTATAGTCTATTCTTACTGTAAATGTTACTAATGTCTAATGTAATCTTGTAGTAAAACTTGTCAGCTTGTGTAGTTATAGTCTATTCTTACTGTAAATGTTTTTGTAAATAGTGTATAAAGTCTGTTGTGGTGAGGATCCTAAATCACATTGTTCAAACTGTCTGAACCAATCCTATAATAAATTATGTTTAAACTGAATCTGAGCCTCGCAGATACGTCAGTCCAACAAAGACAACTATACCGAGTTACTGTGAATAAGGTCCTCAATAGTCTCCTCTGTCCATGCAGCTCTTTCTCCTACAACTGATTCATGTGACAAATGTCAGCTAGCATCTACGCTAGATTC
>JAQGDQ010000924.1:0-79927 GCA_030141605.1 Tubiluchus corallicola
GATAGATTAGGAACATGTAGGATAGATTAGGAACATGTAGGATAGATTAGGAACATGTAGGATAGATTGGAACATGTAGGATAGATTAGGAACATGTAGGATAGATTTGGAACATGTAGGATAGATTAGGAACATGTAGGATAGATTAGGAACATGTAGGATAGATTAGGAACATGTAAGATAGATTAGGAACATGTAAGATAGATTAGGAACATGTAGGATAGATTAGAAACATGTAGGATAGATTTGGAACACGTAGGATAGATTAGGAACATGTAGGATAGATTTGGAACACGTAGGATAGATTTGGAACATGTAGATAAATTAAAACATGTAAGATAGATTAAACATGTAGGCTAGATTAGGAACATGTAAGATAGATTAGAAACATGTAAGATAGATTAGAAACGTGTAGGATAGATTTGGAACACGTAGGATAGATTTGGAACACGTAGGATAGAATAGGAACATGTAGGATAGAATAGGAACACGTAGGATAGATTAGAAACATGTAGGATAGATAAGAACCAGTGGACCATGTTTTAGTAATACCAATAAAATTCTGAACTAAGTTAAATGTTATTTTGCAGGCGAAGCAGGAGAATGTTGTAGAACTGCTTGGCCAAGCCGACACATTAATTCACACACAGAAAGGATCGACACAGGAAGTTTATCAAGCAATGGCCGAATCGTTGGGACAGGCCTGGAAGGACCTGAATGCGCAGCTAGAACTGCGCAAAGTCCTGCTGGACCAATCAGTCTCTTTTCATCAGAGAGCAGACGATGTAAGTTCATTTTGTAGTCAATTCATTGAAATTTGACTCTTAGCTAACAGCATACTTTCCACATCAGTGGTGAAATTATTTGCGCTACTAATTTAGATATGATTCTTTGTGCATTCATAGCTATTATCACCCTGTATTATTATACCTTATAAGAAAGATTTAGAATGTGTCTTGTTAACAAAATAAGCCTTTTCACTGTTCCAGCGATTGATGATGATCGTGCAAAGGTCAAAGGTCAAGTGTGCCAGAGAATGCATTTGTGTACACTTGACAGTGCCTCGCTGCTCATGCTGTTGTAATAGTAACAGTTTTAACAGCTAACTAGAACTTTACCTAGTTCATTTTTTTCTGTTCCCAAGCAAAATTGTTGCTAGTAAATCACTCATAATCAAGTAAAGTATCAAGTAAATTGACCTAAAACAATTGAATTTACTGTACTGATGCGGCAGACAGCTTTGCTTTACCCACATGTCACGTGACAGATATAGTTAAGATGCATTTCTGTGGTATACTTAAACGTTGAAAAGGCTTATTGTACTATTACATTGTGACATCGCAGTGAAATTTAGCTAATAAATTTATTTAATAAGCATTAGTAAGATGTAAAATCATCAAATAACGTCCAAAACTACTGACTTGAATAGCTGTTCTGAGAATTTTGCATATAGAACTTGATGTTAAAACTATCCCTTTCGTGAAGTGTGGGGTATGCAGAGTTTTCGTGAGATGACAGGCTAAAATGCATTTATGTGTACTGTGTGGCCAAGTTAATCACAGCGCTGTTATTGTGAAGATATCCCAAATTTGGCTTGACCTTATACTGGCTTTAAATAACTGTTTGTTTTTTCTTTCTACGAGGGTGCTTTAAGAGAAATGTTTGAATGAATAACACTAAACTCGTACACAATAGATCACATTTTGCTAGGAACATCATTGCTTGCAGCAAAAAATAAAGCAACCCATTTTTGCTAGTAACACAAAGTTAGGGCATCTCATGGTATACATCTACGTGAATACATATTTGTCGACACTTAGAGCAGATCCCAAATAAATCTCTTCTCTACTTCTCACGTATGGAAGTCATCCAGAGTGGCCGTTCACGAATGAAAGTCATCTAGAATGGCCATTCACATATTAAAGTCATCTAGAGTAGTCATTGACGAATTGAAGTCATCTAGAGTGGCCATTCACGAATGGAAGTCATCTAGAGTGGCCATTCACACATGGAAGTCATCTAGAGTGGCCATTCACACATGGAAGTCATCTAGAGTGTGGCCGTTCACGAATGAAAGTCATCTAGAATGGCCATTCACATATTAAAGTCATCTAGAGTAGTCATTGACGAATTGAAGTCATCTAGAGTGGCCATTCACGAATGGAAGTCATCTAGAGTGGCCATTCACACATGGAAGTCATCTAGAGTGGCCATTCACACATGGAAGTCATCTAGAGTGGCCATTCATGCATGAAAGTCATCTAGAGTGGCCATTCACGTATTGAAGTCATCTAGAGTGGCCATTCACGTATGGAAGTCATCTAGAGTGGCCATTCACGTATGGAAGTCATCTAGAGTGGCCATTCACGTATTGGAGTCATCTAGAGTGGCCATTAGAAATTACTGTGCTTTTCCGTATCATTTTTTGTGTTTTTTTCAATGTTTGAGTTAAACATGAAGAAATGTCAGCATTTCATACTCGTCACTACTAGATGAAAAATGGTTTTCTGGATCTTATTACTTTTGCCAGAAGATAATCTTACGAAAGGTTGTTCCTCTGTGAGAGGGAAAGTCTTTGATACAGGGAGATCTTCAACACATCCATGGATACAGGGAGATCTTCAACACATCCATGGATACAGGGAGATCTTCAACACATCCGTGGATGCAGGGAGATCTTCAACACATCCTTGGATACAAGGAGAACTTCAGCACATCCCTGGATGCAGGGAGAACTTCAGCACATCCTTGGATGCAGGGAGAACTTCAACACATCCTCGGATGCAGGGAGATTTTCAACACATACATGTCTCTGTATGTTTATTTCTGCACTGAAGTAAAGTGTTGTTTGCTTACGTGACCTGTCGTCATTTAATGCCATAATTGGATTTGTTCGTGTGCTTATCTGGTTGCTTGTATGCATTTTGAACAGTCTGGTAGGCATTTCGCGGATCGTTCTTTCTACCTGTTGAAGCTGAACAATCTGCTGCACGAGGCTTTGTTGGTGTAATCTTGTCGTCCAGCTGGGCTGCAACTTGTATTAGCCTATAGCCTATAGGGTAACCTGCCCAGTGCATATACAATAACTAAAGTCATTGGCTACGCTCGTTGCTTCCTGTGAGTCATCATTCCTCCATTTTGCTGCCTCTGTCATGGCTTTCAACCATCATTGGCTGTTGGACGGAAACTGGCGGGACATGTTTACATAAAACTCTCAGCCGGATTGCTTATTTTTGCAATCCAGATGCTGAGATCTCCATAATTGCAAAATGATTTTAGCACTCAGTATGAGAGCTGAAACATCAACTAAATAAAGACCATCTTAGTGTCAACAAAACCGGGATAACGGAAGTACAAATCTGCTGAAGAAACTAGTGCAACTGTCTTCTAGATGCAAGTAATGATGATTTGTTGTCTTAAATGGTCAGTCATGGTTATAATCACGTGATCAGAGACTTGACTGAGTGACATATTATGTGTGACTCGACTTCATTTTATTTGATGCAAATAGAAATAGTTTCTGCTGATCCAGTGTTTTAAAATTAATTGGCATAGCAAAAGTGAATAATAATAAGACGAAATATGAAGAAATCGAACTTATATCTTTGCCGCATCTTACTAAATTGCAGAAGAGAATTTGACTGACGAAATTTTTTATTATAAAATGACACAGCATACTGAAGTAACTGGACAAATGACTTTTTTCAAATCCTGTCTCAGAAATGAGTCTATTGGCTGTCCAAATTTATGGTTATGTATATATGGAGTCCAACTGTATAATTGTTTGTGGTGTATTAGTAGCATTATTACGTATGTTTATTGTTAATTACATGTGTTTGCGTAGCGCTTATGCCTAAACAAAGCTGCGCAACTACATGAGGTGTAGTACTTTTTGTGAAATAATTATATACTTATATAAGAGTTGGATAAACAATATGCACTAGACGAATATGATATGTGCGAATTTTCTGAGGTGAATAAGGATTTGTTAACGCTGGTGCCTGGTCCCTAAAATGTGGTGCCCCTGAAAATTTGGCACCCTAGCCTGTTGGTAGACACGCCTCTGCTTTTACACTTAATAACTCTTACATTATTTGAGAAAAAACTTTGAAAAAGAATTTACGTGCAAAAAACAACTATTTAATTTCAACTTCAATCAGTTTTTCTTTAAATAAATTGCGAATGTAAAAACAGTGTAACAGCCTAGCGTCTTCTAGACACGGGCACAAGTTACTGGTTTCTCATCTTGTTGTATCACTACAAGCTATACCCAGCTGTTGTTAAAAAAATAAATACTGTGGTATTTCAGCTCATAGATGTTGATTTTGCCCAGTAAGCAGGGTAGACGCTTGAGAGACGGGACACACTTGATCTACAGTGTTGGTAGCACGGAGGCGGTTGCTTTGCTCATTTAATCTGGGTGGAGATTATCCCTTTCTATATTTAGCTGATCGGTGGATAGTTGTGGTCAGACTTTAGTCAAAGCGTTCAATGCTTCATGATTATTCTCTCACAGTGAACGATCAGAGGGCTTCCTAGTTTTGTTTTTGAATGTCAGACGACTGAAGCTGGGCTTCACTCTAGCTGAGGGCCGGGGTAGTTCATATACAGAGTATTATGTCTTAAGACAGGCGATTGTTAATGCAGTTGAACGACCTTAGATACTAGAAATAATAATGAGAGGAGGGAGAAGATAAACTGTCATTCGTTCTTTCCTTTATTCACATATTCGTTCATTCGTTCATTCGTTCATTCGTTCATTCATTCATTCATTCATCCATCCATCCATTCATTCATTCTTTCGTTCATTCATTCATCATTCATTCATTCATTCATTCATTCATTCATTCATTCATTCATTCATTCATTCATTCATTCATTCATTCATTCATTCATTCATTCATTCATTCATTCATTCATTCATTCATTCATTCATTCATTCATTCATTCATTCATTCATTCATTCATTCATTCATTCATTCATTCATTCATTCATTCATTCCTTCATTCATTCATTCATTCATCCATTCATTCATTCATTCATTCATTCATTCGTTCATCGTTCATTCGTTCATTCGTTCATTCGTTCATTCATTCATTCATTCATCCATCCATCCATTCATTCATTCATTCATTCATTCATTCAGTCGTTCAGTCATTCATTCATTCATTCATTCATTCATTCATTTATTCACGCATTCACCGATTCATTTGTTCATTCGTTCATCCATTCATTCATTCACTCGTTCATTCATTCATTCATTCATTCATTCATTCATTCATTCTTTCGTTCATTCATTAGTTCATCCATCCATTCATTCATCCATTCGTTCGTTCATTCATTCTTTCATTCATTCATCCATTCATTTCATTCATTCATTCATTTATTCATTCGTTTGTTCATTCATTCATTCATTCATTCATCCATTCATTCATTCATCATTCATCCATTCATCCATCCATTCATTCATTCATTTACTCATTCTTTTATTCATTCATTCGTCCATTTATTCGTTCGTTCACTCATTTGTTCATGCACTCATTAGCTTCACTCATATGGAAGGAACGAGCATGTATTTTACACCTTTTTCGTTTAATCTGCGTTGTTAATTGATCACGTGTTTGATGAACATTCTGTCTATCCACATGAAGTTGTATCCACGTGTAGTATAACGGATAAGGCTTCTTGCATTTGTTTGACGCCTAGAGATTGCTGTTTTGATACTCCACAGCTTGGTGGCGTAAGGCTTCTAGCATTAAAATGGAAAACCCGGATGTTTTTTGCAGCGTAGTAAATCTGCTAATAAATGAATGAATGGATGTATGAATGTGTGAATGAGTGAATGTGTGAGTGAGTGAGTGAATGAATGAATGAATAGATAGATGAATGAATGAATAAATGTGTGAATGAATAAATGAATGAATGAATGAATGAACGAACTAATGAATGAAGGAATGAATGGATGAATGAATGAGTGAGTGAGTGAATGAATGAGTGAGTGGGTGAATGAGTGAGTGAGCGAATGAATGAATAAATGTGTGAATGAATGACTGAACGAATGAACGAACGAATGAATGAACGAATGAATGGATGAATGGATGAATGAATGAATATATGAGTGAATGAATGAATGAATGTGTGAATGAATGAATGAATGTGTGAATGAATGAATGTATGAATGCATGAATGAGTGAACGAATGAATGAACGAATGAATATGTGAATGAATTAACGAATATTTCTGAGAAACGAATGATCAGCAGCTTCCTAGTTGATAATGATTAACTTTCTGATTTTTTCGTTTAGTTTTCACAGAAGATGGATTCAGCTCAAGAGAGTTTCCAGACACCTCCCTTGGCTGATGACGTCGAAACTGCTCAACGGCTGCTGCAGGAGCATCAAGACTTACGGAAAAGTATGTAAAGATATTCTGCATCTTAAGGATATACTGTGCACGAATTCTGACGTGCAAAAAAATAATTTCTATGCCGGTTATTAAGGCCGAGATTGAAATTTTTAATGTTTCTGTCGACTAAAACCGTTCTGCTGCTTTGGATACAGGAGGAAGTAATTAATGATTAGTGATAATTGGACAAATCAAGCTTTACTTGACGTGCCACGGACACTAAATCATTTATAATCAAATGTAACATTACAACAGAGTTTTTTGTACTAATATTCGTACCGAAACTTTAATGTGTGGTTTTATATTAAAACTTAGGCTAATGTTTACAATTCCCCGCACACAAGAAATTAGGGTTAGGTTAAAGTTATTGCTAGGGCTGGGCTATGTTTGTGTTAGGGTTTCGGTTATGGTTAGGTTTGGGTTAAGGTTAATGTTAGGGTTAGGGTTAAGGTTACGGTTGGGCTACTGTTGTGTTAGAGTTTCGGTTATAGTTATAATTAGGTTAAGCTTAATGTTAGGGTTAGGATTAGGGCTAGGGTTAAGGTTACAGTTGGGCTACTGTTGTGTTAGGATTTTGGTTATAGTTATGGTTTGGTTAAGCTTAATGTTAGGGTTGGGGTTAAGGTTAGGGTTGGGCTACTGTTGTGTTAGGGTTTGGGTTATGGTTAGTGTTGGGTTAAGGTTAATGTTAGGGTTGGGTTAGGGTTAGGATTAGGGCTAGGGTTAAGGTTAAAGTTGGGCTACTGTTGTGTTAGGATTTTGGTTATAGTTATGGTTTGGTTAAGCTTAATGTTAGGGTTAGGGTTAAGGTTAGGGTTGGGCTACTGTTGTGTTAGGGTTTTGGTTATGGTTAGGGTTGGGTTAAGCTTAATGTTAGGGTTAGGAGTAGGGTTAGGGTTAAGGTTAGGGTTCGGCTGCAGTTGTGTTAGGGGTTCGGTTATGGTTAGTGTTGGGTTAAGGTTAATGTTAGGGTTGGGGTTAGGGTTAAGGTTAGGTTAAGGTTAGGGTTGGGCTACTGTTGTGTTAGGGTTTCGGTTATAGTTAGAGTTTGGTTAAGCTTAATGTTAGGGTTATGTTAGTATTAGGGTTAGGATTAGGTTAAGGTTAGGGTAGGGCTACTGTTGTGTTAGGGGTTCGGTTATGGTTAGGGTTAGGTTAAGGTTAATGTTAGGGTTAGGGTATTTAAATCGTATGGGGAATTGTAAACTCCTTCCAAAACTTACGTGTAGTTCATTCCGTGATTTTGAAATACTACGCCTTAAAATTGGACATGTTAAATTAATTAAGAGCGTTGTACGTCCCAATGAAAGCATTGCATGTTTAGAACGTTACTAAATCTTCTATTCTTCGTCTTTCTATATCTGGCTGCTTTTGAGCAATATTAATCCAGGTTTCGTAGACATTAGGCTTGCTCTAGTTAATTTGTATCTCAATATCCCATTAAAATGGTGATGGGTACGTGACGAATTCAATTCAATAAACCAGTTGGGATTTATTGGCTTGGAATTACATAAATAAATAAACTAGAATTTGACTGGAAGTACTTGGTTGTGGTAATTTAACATCCTCGTGTATGATCTTAATTTATTATAAGTTTTAAGGGAGATTTGAATTGAGTTATGCTCAGGCGAAGTATTTGACTGAGTGTTCATAGTGCGTGTTTGTCTACCGAAGTTACGTACCACCTGAGCCGGTCAATAAATGGATAGGTGACTTCTTGGGTCTGACATTTATTTTTGGCAGTTTTATTCCACACTGTATCTCGCTGTTTACTTTGTTGAGGGAGGTTGTATTCAGTGCCTCATTTACAGGATTACCTGATAAGGTAGGCTACATATAGTCAATATTGAGTAGGTCCTTGATACTGGTAGACAGTTTGCGGAGCGGTGTGAAAAATTATTTTATAATAATTTATGCTAATTATTATTAAATAAATTTCAGCTATATTGGAATCTTCAATGCACACGCTAAACGAGGGTCAGTCTTTGCTGGAGAGCATCCGCGAGATCGGAGGCCACTCGGAACTGACCCAGAGTCAACACGCCACCACCGCCGCCTGCCACGGCATCGAGCAGCTACTGGAGGTGCTGCACGACCGTCGGCGCCGCCTGGAGGAGTTGTGGTTGAAGAAGAAAATACAGCTGGAGCAGTGCCTGCAGCTGAGGATGTTCGAGCGCGACGTGAAACAGGTTACCGATTGGTTGGCAAAGAGCGGAGAGTCGTACCTGAGTCGCACGGATTTGGGCAACACGTTAGCGGAGGCGGAGGCCATACAACGTGATCACGATGAGTTTGAGACGGCGGCAAAGGTAAAACGTTTCATGTTGATCTGTGTTCTTTTTACCCCCAGAAAATGTCTGAATTGTGTCATGTTATAATTAGATATGTTGTAACCATTCTTAAATATTGTCTTGACACTTTCATTGCATTTAGTTCAGCTACTAAATAGTTGTACTATTGTTAAAGGACAAGAAAAGTGGTACCTGAAGTAGGTTTCAGAAAAATCACTTTAAAAGATCATATTACTTTATAACAATTTTATGCATATATCATACTCGCGTTGAAAGTCAATTCAATTCATTTCAAAGGTTTATTTATCTCTAATATAATATTTATAGCACAAATACAACAAATTATGCGAAGTATGTAGAGATGGGGTGGCGAAAGACCAGGAGGTCGTCGAGTCAGCCACCCCTATATAACTTAGAAATATTATAAATCACGGCAGACTACATGGTTAAGTGAATAAATACGTGGTTAGGTCTTAAGTGTAGCAAATGAACAAGATGCAAAGCAGTTATATTATAATTATAAAAATGGAAAAAAAGCAAGAAAATAATGCAATTAAAAATTAAAACAACAACTGAAACGATTTTTTGTTTGTATTCAATTTAAATATCGCGCAATACTGTTCCGACGGCGCCATTACATGACGTCATATATGCACTTGAATCACAGACGTCGTAAATCGGGGAAGAAAATGAAATGTTAAATAAAAAATGTCCCCAAAAATACTTTCCATGCAAAGTTACGTTACTTAGCTTTTCGCTTACCTGCTGGAAAGACTTGTGTAACTAGAAAAGAAAATTATTAATTATTTAAAATGTTTTCACCAATTCGTAAACTGTCTCTGACTCAACCTCCAGGGTGCACCAGTCACTAGCCAAAAACGTCTTTTTAATCTTATTGACAAGATACAGTAACTTATAATTTTATTTAGTTAGTGACTTGTGCACTACGAATGCTTTGGTTATTTTTTTCGAATTTTACTCCGTGTTATCTAAACTTGTTTCAAATGACCTGTTGTCAAAATGGCTGCGTCTAACCGTCATCGTGGGAGTCTAAATTTATATTTTTTATACAGCGTTACTGCTGATTGAAATCCTGCATGCAAAAAGGCTGTATATAAGTGATATAAAATTTCAACACGGATTTTTTTAAACTTTATGTAAAGGATTTTCTTGTGCTTTAACACTTGTTACTGGTATACATGCAATGTTAATTGTTAATGGTGTACATGTTAATGTAATGTTAATTATTGTTACTGTTGTACATGCTAATGTAATGTTAATTATTAATGCTGTACATGTTAATGCAATGTTAATTGCTTGTTGGTGATATACATGT
Source organism: Tubiluchus corallicola (assembly GCA_030141605.1). Taxonomy (NCBI): domain Eukaryota; kingdom Metazoa; phylum Priapulida; class Priapulimorpha; order Priapulimorphida; family Tubiluchidae; genus Tubiluchus; species Tubiluchus corallicola. The sequence goes on from JAQGDQ010000924.1 coordinate 10,034, forward strand.
TAATGTAATGTTAATTACTTGTTAATGATCTGCATATTAATGTAATGGTTTAGTTCTTTCGAAACATTTTAATTTCTAGAAATTATCAGAGATACTTTAACATTTTTAACTGCTGCTAAGTTTAGAATATTTATTCTATTGTCACATTGTAGAGTTTGTAATATTTGTGCTTCAAATGCTTCAAATTACGAGCTTCATTTCGTAACAAAATTTCTTCGCATTTTGTGCAGGAAGTGCAGGACCGTGTTTTCAAAGTTGCTAGGAACGCTGACCAGCTGATTAGCTCCGGACATCCGTGCTCCGGCGACATACAGAGAAAGATGGAGGGCCTAACTGGACAATGCGAAAATTTCATGTTCCGCGTCGACGACCGACGTAGGAACATCGCCATGACGATCAACTTCTTCAAGCTAGCCGAGACGGTAGGTAGTTTTTGTTTGGCCTTCTAGAGGTGGTCGTAGACTTACGACCTATGCGACGTGTGACTGTTCGGCTTTACGACCCGACTGCAACTTGTCACACTTCCTTCTGTTTTTCAAACAAGCTTCTTTTAAGTCGCTATCCGTTTTGATAAATTCATCCTAAGCGCTGCTGTAAACACAGCAAACACGGCAAAGTTTCCTTGCATAAAGTGTTTACTGCGGTCCTTATTTTCTAAAGGAAAAAATCACAAACTTTGCAGTGATGTAAATTTACAGAAATTTTAACAAAAGTTACGGAGAAAATTCATTGTCAAATGAACAAAAATAGATTTCTAACTAAAATTACTTACTTCATTCGGCCACCCAATAACAGAAGCCAAATAGGTAATGAATAAGCAGACCAGTAGAAAAGAAATTGATACAATGAATTATGCACTAATTATGTATTTGCAAAAGCCAAATGTGTAATGATTAAGCAGACCAGTAGAAAAGAAATTGATACAGTAAATTATACACTAATTATGTATTTACAAAAAGCCAAATAGATAACGATTAAGCAGACTAGTAGAAAAGAAATTGATACTCTAACAAATAGCTAAGTGTTTGAAAATGAAGTTAAAGAATTGAACTGCTTCGTACATTAGGAAAAGGCTTATTAGGGTACCTAGATAAACTTTCTTTTATCAATAGGTCAAATAGTTGGCATTTTTACGTAGTCGTTAGAGAAATCTGTATTTTTTAACCCGTAGCTTCTAAGGGAAAGAGCAATTGTTTCAAATTTCCACATGTTATTCAATCTCTTATGCAGGCTTTGATGAAACTTGATCAGATAGAACATGAATTGACTACAACTCAGCTACCAGCTCACAGCAAAGCTATAGCCGAGTTACACGCCATGCTCTCAAACGCCATCATGGAGGTGACGGCGCCGGCACTCCGCGAGGGTCACATCTTACTTGAGAGGGTTGGTAAGAATGATCCCGGTGCACAGGGCGTGGCACACATGGTACGTTGGCTTTTCATATTGTTGATAGTCGCCTTTGTTAGTTTTTGTTCAACTTCTTAATAGAATAAGCCTTTTCATAGTTTCAGCAATTGATGATGATCGTGAAAAGGTCAAAGGTTAAATGTACCAGACGACGCATTTGTATACACTTGGCAACACCTCGCAACCCATGCTATTGTAATAGTAACACTTTTAACAGCTAGCTAGAACCTTACCTAGTTCATTTTTTCTTGTTCTCAAGCAAAATCCTGCTAGTAGATCACTCTACGCACAGACTACATAATTAAGCAAAGTCCATGTAAAACAACTGAGTTACTGAACTGATGCAATAGAAAGCTTTGCTTTACACACATGTCACTCGACGGTCGTAGTTAGGACGTGCTGATGCGGTAACTTTTGACCTACGGCAACTGCGCATGTGCACATCGAAACTATGAAAAGGCTTATTGATAAGTGGATAAGTGTTTTTATTTTATTTTAAATTAGAATTAGTAATTATTATTAACATTATTATCATCAGAATTATTATTAATAAGATTATAAATGCAATTTGTTCATTTTTAGCAAGTTTTTCCAGTAAAATGCAGTAAGGCTAAATATTTCAGGTTAAATATGTAATGTTATTTTTCAAATTTGTTACATTGCATTTGTATTGTTTTAAGACAGTCTTGCGTAAATATTGTTCGTTTGACTAGCCACATTGTTTATTGTTGTTTCTTATTTTTGTCACTAGGTGGCACTGCTGGAGCAGCGTTGCATTCATTTGGACAGTCAGTGCACTGCCCACAAGAACCTGGAATCGGAAAAAAGTCAAACCTCTAAAAGTTTTAATGAGAAATATAATCAAGTAAGTTTTAGTTAAAGGGTATTTTGCGAAGTTTCTGATTTACACAAAAGCAGAGAGAAAATGCTCCAAGATTTTCTGATGCAGTCATACCTCCTATGAACTATGAATTTATTTTCACACATCAAAATACAATATTGTACACATTAATAAACAATAAATAAAATGATTTGAGTAGTGCGAGGTGAGTGTACGACCATACGGTCATTAACACACTCACCTTAAATGAAAAAATGATTATAGTTATGCGTGCTTTTGTAGATAACTTAATTTAATTGATGTAATAAAGTAAATGATGTAATAATAGCAAGGAAACATAAGGAAAACATAATATGTAATTATGATAATGATATAGGCTGCGATGAATGAATAATTTCATTTAAATTGATTTATACCTTTTACTAATAAAGTAACAAAGGTCGTAAAGATACCTATTAGTAAAAGAAAAACATTAGTGAAAAAGACACACGTGCACAAAAAAGAGAAAAAACCTCTAGTTTTCTACGCCAATGAATATTTACAAAGTAAAAATATCTTATATTGTTTGGTAGCTATTTTTAAAGAAGGAGAGGAAATGATTGTATTGGGTACACTATTCCACAAAATAACTCCATTGTGCTGTAAGGTATTTAAGCCATACGCCTCCGTTGTCAAACGTCTCCGTACTCGTACAAATCGGTTTTCGACCAGAATATTCGAGCTGAAATTGTGTCCGCTCTCGACCAGAATTTCGGTACTCGACCAGCCGCCAAACACGTGATGAATGCATGCGCGGTGAGCCGAGCGTAACCGACCGTGCCCGAGAGTAGTCAAGATTTGAATCGCCTAACATCGCTAAGTGCTTTCTCCGCTTTTTCATGCAGGAACAATTATGTTTTTTTTCCAAGTAATTCTATTATGTTTTTCTTGTCAATTATATCATATCTACTGTTTGAATAAACATTTTTGCATTATTATATTTTGTTTTAGTAATACTTTACAGTTCATTTGGTGCTTGAGAATGGATTATTTGCTTTTACATTATTTATTATGGGAATAAATGATTCGGTTCTCAACCAAATCGGTTTTCAAACACTTTTTAGGAACGAATTATGGTCGAAAACAGTGGTACTACTGCACTTTTTTACTTTTTCTTGGTGGTGTATTAACATCATTTATTTTTCGAACACACGTGTACAGTTAAGTTACATAAGTGGTTCAATAGAAGAATGAGTAAACTAGTAGCAAAAGTAAAATAAATATTACCCATGTTTATAAACGTATATGAGGTAGATAGGCGAAGCGCATGATAGATCACCCATCCAGTTGCTTTCCAGAGGCATATGTTGTTGAACTTTAATTGTTAGGCATATAGCAAAAGTAAGATAAATATTAAACACTGACAACAACAAGAAAAAAGCACTGAGATTATTTACATGTAAAAAGGCAAAGCAATTCATTTGAAAAGATACTATGTATTTTAAAATTTCTCTCAATAAAATAATTTAAATTTCTATTTTCAATACAACTTAGACAATCTTTTGCTAAGTTTATTGACGCTAGCTTCCTGGAACTTAACTCGCATCCCTTTACAACTTTACGAGATAACACATGAAAATTTCAAAATGCATCTTTCAGGGTAACATTATTTTCTGTAACAATTTTATACAAGTGGAAACCCATTATTTAGTTTTAAGTCATATAATGTATATTTGGCTATAAATATTTTTTTTATTTATTATTATTATCACATTCAGTACAATATAATGACATTAAGCGCACAGTGACATCAAAATTATTACATCATACTGTATTAAGTTATTATGTTTCGTACACGATCTTTATCATAAAAGAATAATTGTACTGCAGTGGGCTAGAGAAGCAACAGACACAGTGACATCAAAATTATTACGTCATACTGTATTAAATTATTATGTTTCATACACTATCGTTGTCATAAAAGAATAATTGTACTGCAGTGGGCTAGAGAAGCAAAGGCTTGTATAAGCCCACTGTCACGTGAACCCGATAAAAAAGAATGGATGAGTGAACAAAAAAAAAAGAACTGGGAGAAATGTTAGATCACACAGGAAGGGTAGAAGGATGTGTTAGTGAGAATGGTAGGAAGAAAGATAATAGATTGCACGTCAGCTCTAAAGATTTATCAATGATGCCTTGTTTTGCATAATCTTGCATATTTGCAGAATATAAGAAATGTTTTGCAAAGTGCATACTCGGCTAAACGGTACCAGCAGTGTGGGGCAAAATGAAAGTGTGAGCTCTATACGGCAGTTTTCATAATTCACGGATAGCAATGTTCCAAGCTGTGCCAATGAAATGTATTTTCGAATTATTTAACCTCCGACTCTGGCATCCATAATATCCTATGCAATATGTTTGAAGTAGTTTACATTTTTAGTCAGAACAGGCAAATGAGAAGTTGTCACATAGCCTATTGGCATGCTAAATGTGAGGAGATCGGGTGTAACGGCATCATTTCTTAAGAAACCCTGGAACTTGATTTCGTACGTTTTGCTCGTTAGATGACGCCAGTGAAATACTGCCCTAGTTACGCCAGCATTTGTGTTTGGTTATCACGTGTCGCATTTCGCTATGTTACATTGTTCAGAAATTCACCGCTCCGTTTACTGTTGGTTACTGAATTACTGGATGTCACTCATTCTAACTTGTTTCGTTTTCTTAGATGTTAGTCTGTTTTTCGTTTCAGATAAATAATTGGTTGTCGAATGTCGGTGAGCCGTTTCTCTCGTCACACAGAGACATGGGCAGCGTGCTGGCGCATGCAAACGACTTTCTGCAGCTGCACGATCGGCTGCATCAAGACTGCAGGGTACGTGCTGCCATCTGTGCAATTAGTTTTCGTCTAAATTTTCTATGTAATACCTACCAGTTTAAAGCTAATTTAGTCTAGTTATAGTTTTGATACCCGCAGAAGCAATAAGTTTTTTCATAGTTTCATGTGAAGATTAATAATAATTCTTATTGCATTTGTGCCTGATGTCAGCGACGGTATTGATAGTGAGTTGTGCAATAAGCTTTTTCACAGTTTTGTTGTATGTACACACAGTTGCTGCAGGTCAAAGGTTAAGTGTACCACAGCAATGCATCGTAACTACAACCATCGCTTGACATGCACGTAAAGCAAAGCCGTCCGCCACATCAATTCAGTGATTTCAGTCTTTTGTGTGGACTTTTATACTTAATTATGCATTAATCTGTGCATAGAGCGATTTACTAGCAGGATCCAATCCTTGGAAACAAGAAAAAATGATCTAGCTAGCAGTTAAAACTGTTACTATTACAGTAGCTTGGGCTGCTAGGCGTTGTCAAGTGTACACAAATGCATTGTCCGGTTCATTTGACCTTTGACCTTTTTACAGTCATGATCTTTCACTGGAACTGTGAACAGGGTTATTCTTTTTACTCGTTTTCTTTGCCTTGTGTTGTGCATAAAATGGCATAAAAGGCTTTTTAAATAAAATAAAATAATAATAACAATAATACTAATAACAATATTAATGATAATAATAATAGTAATAATAATAATAATAATAATAGTAATAGTAATAGTAATAGTAATAGTAATAGTAATAGTAATAGTAATAGTAATAGTAATAATAATAATAATAATAATAATAATAATAATAATAATAATAATAATAATAATAACAGTAATAGTAATGATGATGATGATGATGATGTGATGATGATGATGATGATGATGATGATGATGATAATAATAATTTTAATAATAATCATGGTGACGGTAACAGTAACGGTAACAGTAACAATAATAATTATTGTTAATATCTACTTTATTGCTGTTGACGTCCGCTAAATTTTGCAATAGTGATGTTAAAGCTTGTTTTCAGAGGAGTTGAGCAATGTTGAATGTGGCATTATATAGGATGGGTGAGAAAAATACCTTCTGGGGTCTGTTTTTGGCATTAAATATTAGTACACTACACTCACGTGGACTTTCTGAGTCTACATGATAGCAATCCATTAGTTATGTGGAGTCACTGGAGTGCTGGAAGAAATTCTGTTCTACTAAAATCAGTTTTTTATTAGCATGCAAGATAGCTTGTTCGGAGCGAAAAGTCCTTGCTTTTCTTGACTGTGTTGTTAAAGTTGTCATTACTCATTCTAGGAAATGGACAGCAAAATGAATGATCTACTAGGCCTGGCCGAGGAGCTGGCCCGATCCGGCGACCGGGATGCCGAGGAGGCCCAAGAAAAAGTGGGACATTTACAGGATAAATGGGGCGACTTTCGCCAGCGGATTGACACACGTGTGCATCTGGCGCAGACGTTTGTCGACTTCCATCGTCTAGCCGTGCAGGTATTGCATTTATTTGTGCGTCGCCATGGCAACTGGTTGTTAAGGATAAGCCTACAATTTCTGCACATGGACTTACCCCATATAGATGAGAAGTGCTTTGTGACCTTAACCCCATTCTTGTCAAGGTCATATGAGTCTGTGATTACCGCATATAGATGAGAAGTGATTTGTGACCTTGACCCCATACTTGTCAAGGTCATATGAGTCTGTGATTATTTCACAGTTTAAGATGCAAACGTTTTATGATTTAAGTCGCAAAATTTCGTTGTAGTTGGCTAGTGAAATGGACGGATTCGAGGACATACTGAAACGGACCAGCGAAGAAGTGGACTTTTTGCCAGACTCCACTATAAAGCATGTGGAAGAGCGATGGATCAAGGTCCAACAAATGTTCACGCAACTCAAAAACAAAGCGGACAAATTCATGGCAGATTCGGCAAATGTAAGTCATTTCGCAGTCTTGTGTTGTGTAATAAGTAGCATTATACTCCAGTAAATAATTTAGTTTTTGTTCAGTAAGGCTTAGGTAACTAAAACTGTTATTATAATTACTCCGACGAAATAGGCAACTGTTGGTTCTGTCTGTCTGTCTGTTTGTCTGCTGCCACGTTTTCTCTGCCCTGGAGTAATTACATATCAATTACACAGTAACATTCTTACAGCGTCACAATTGTACAGTAACATTCTTACAGCATAACAATTATACAGTAACATTCTTACAGCATATCAATTATACAGTAACATTCTTACAGCATAACAATTATACAGTAACATTCTTACAGCATAACAATTATACAGTAACATTCTTACAGCATAGCTATTATACAGTAACATTCTTACAGCATATCAATTATACAGTAACATTCTTACAGCATAACAATTATACAGTAACATTCTTACAGCATAGCTATTATACAGTAACATTCTTACAGCATATCAATTATACAGTAACATTCTTACAGCATATCAATTATACAGTAACATTCTTACAGCATATCAATTATACAGTAACATTCTTACAGCATAACAATTATACAGTAACATTCTTACAGCATAACAATTATACAGTAACATTCTTACAGCATAGCTATTATACAGTAACATTCTTACAGCATATCAATTATACAGTAACATTCTTACAGCATAACAATTATACAGTAACATTCTTACAGCATATCAATTATACAGTAACGTTCTTACAGCATATCAATTATACAGTAACATTCTTACAGCATAACAATTATACAGTAACATTCTTACAGCATAGCTATTATACAGTAACATTCTTACAGCATATCAATTATACAGTAACATTCTTACAGCATAACAATTATACAGTAACATTCTTACAGCATATCAATTATACAGTAACATTCTTACAGCATATCAATTATACAGTAACATTCTTACAGCATAACAATTATACAGTAACATTCTTCTTACAGCATAACAATTATACAGTAACATTCTTACAGCATAACAATTATACAGTAACATTCTTACAGCATATCAATTATACAGTAACATTCTTACAGCATATCAATTATACAGTAACATTCTTACAGCATAACAATTATACAGTAACATTCTTCTTACAGCATAACAATTATACAGTAACATTCTTACAGCATATCAATTATACAGTAACATTCTTACAGCATATCAATTATACAGTAACATTCTTACAGCATAACAATTATACAGTAACATTCTTCTTACAGCATAACAATTATACAGTAACATTCTTACAGCATAACAATTATACAGTAACATTCTTACAGCATATCAATTATACAGTAACATTCTTACAGCATATCAATTATACAGTAACATTCTTACAGCATAACAATTATACAGTAACATTCTTACAGCATAACAATTATACAGTAACATTCTTACAGCATAGCTATTATACAGTAACATTCTTACAGCATAACAATTATACAGTAACATTCTTACAGCATATCAATTATACAGTAACATTCTTACAGCATATCAATTATACAGTAACATTCTTACAGCATAACAATTATACAGTAACATTCTTCTTACAGCATAACAATTATACAGTAACATTCTTACAGCATATCAATTATACAGTAACATTCTTACAGCATATCAATTATACAGTAACATTCTTACAGCATAACAATTATACAGTAACATTCTTCTTACAGCATAACAATTATACAGTAACATTCTTACAGCATAACAATTATACAGTAACATTCTTACAGCATATCAATTATACAGTAACATTCTTACAGCATATCAATTATACAGTAACATTCTTACAGCATAACAATTATACAGTAACATTCTTACAGCATAACAATTATACAGTAACATTCTTACAGCATAGCTATTATACAGTAACATTCTTACAGCGTAACAATTATACAGTAACATTCTTACAGCTCCAGTAGGTCTGTGTGTAACGCTGACTCGCGGAGGTGCAAGCCATCTTGAAACACAAGCGACAGCCAATCAAACAACAACCGTCGTCATTAACACACTCGTTTAATTTCAAGCCGCAGTGGTTTTTTGTAGCCTTTGAGTCTGCCTGTATCTGAATTTAGCTTTACTTTGTGAATGCGATTTTGATTATTATGTATTTTTGTAAATTATGTAAATTAAATATGATTTTTTGCAAGAATCTCTAAAGTGAAAATAAAAAATTTGTGGTGATTGAAATAGAAAATTAGGAATATGCTGTATGATATTTTACTTACCATGGGATTCTGGGCAGTTTCACAGTTAAAAATTAACCACTAACTGAATACTCTATAAGTCAGTCACTGATTTTTCTAAGGTCAGTTTGGAAAATGCGTTTTTGCTGTTTTTCGAAGTATGTACGTCTAATCGGGGCAACCATGCCCTGCACCGAGGGCTTTCTAGTTTACTTATATGTTTGTTAAATTGCCTGTGATTGGCCGATTTTGAAGTCTTTCTGTTTGCGACTGGGTCAAAGTTAACTACTCACCATTTCTGGTTGTGTGTTTCAGGTACGCGATGCAGACCTTGATGTACCGCGTGCCCGATCTTGCGTCAGCGCAATAACCAATCATTTTAACGAGCGAGGAGAGGCTTTGGATCGTCTGTACAATCAGTGGCATCAACACGTGATGAACAGCAGGTCCTTCAGAAGTCAATGGGAGGAGTTCATGAAAGATGCCAGACAGGTAAACGATGAACATTTTCACCTGCATCATTTGACATTACCTATCGGTAGTCGAACGGCAAGCTTCGCGTTCGAATTTAATCAAATTTGGAATTTTCCGAATCAAATCGAATCGATTGGAATTCAAGTCCTACGAGTCGGATTTCAATCCAGAAAAAACCTGTATTTAAACGTAGAAAAAAGTAATAGTTTTAGTGTTTGATAGAGCTATTTGGATTCATTTTCGTCTAGTAAATTAATCCTGATTTTTTTGCCACAGACTATTGATAAGACGATGAAGATTGAAAACGACTTCTTTCCACAAATTGCCGGAGAGTTGGGAACGTCTCAAGAGAGCGCCGAACGACTGCAGAGAAAGATGGATGAATTCTTACCCACGTTCAAGGTAGGGTATTCGTTAAAATACTACTGTTTGTTGTTTCAGTGTCAAAACAGTATTCTGGTGGTCTTGCTTTCAATTGCTGGTCTGATTAAGCAATGCTAAACCTGTTTGTAAATGGATGGGTGGACTGCTGGAAAAAAGCATTTCTGCATAGTTTCAGGTAATGTGGATATGCTGCTAGTCCGAACTCAAGACTGCATAGTTGCTGTTTGAAATCTAGACTGTTTGGCCAGCCAATCCAGGTGTAGCAGTTGTACAGATAAATAAAATGAAATTTGCAGAGGTTTTAGTTTTCCAATGAATTTCTAATGCTTTGTTGGTGTCTGGCTACACATAATATGCCTTTTCGCAGTTCCTATTGATGATGATCATGAAAAAGTCAAAGGTTAAGTGTACCAGACACAATGCATTTGCATACACTTTACAATGCCTGGCAACCTAAGCTATTTTAATATTAACAGTATTAACAGCTAGCTATAACCTTACCTAATTCATTTTTTCTTCTTCCCAAGCAAAATCCTGCTAGTAAGTTGCTCTTTGCACAGACTAGTGCATAATTAACATAAAACAACTGAAGTTACTGAACTGACGTGACAGACGGCTTTGCTTTACCCACATGACGCATGAGGGCTGTAGCTAAAATCCATTGCTGTGGTACACTTGATCATTGACCTACAGCTGCTGCATGTGCACACAACGAAACTACGAAAAGGGTTGTCGATGGCTAGGGATTTTATTGATTTTTTGTTACCGTTTCAGCAATGTTTATCAGAGCTGGAGTTGAGGATGAAAACAGCTGAAGAACTGGGTTCCAAGGGATACACGCACGGACAGAAAGAGCAGATCATGAACGAACTACTCAAGGTTTACAGACGATTCCAGGGCCGGATCACCGAGTACCAGACATTGTTGAACATGGCCATGGCATTCTTCAAGAATTTAGCACAGGTAGAGAAATTTAATTCTGCTTTGACAGTTGACACATAGCAAACATTACATAGCATAGCTTTTTAAATGTAGAAGCATTGTAGATTGCAAAAGATGTACATTTTCAGCTAAAACTTTTGTTTAACATTTTCATATCATTATTATAAAGGTCCTACGTAAACTTGAAACTCACACACTTTCCAATTTATTGTGCGTTAGACAAAATCTTGAACTTACTGACTTACTTGAACAAAACTTAACAAGATTGTTAACAAGCTTAACCCAAACAATCACACAAAACTTAATAGGATTGTTAATAAACTTAACCCAAACAATCAGTCAAAACTTAATAGGATTGTTAATAAACTTAACCCCCACAATCATACAAAACTTAACAGGATTGTTAATAAACTTAACCCAAACAATCAGTCAAAACTTAACAAGATTGTTAACAAACTTAACCCAAACAATCACACAAAACTTAACAGTATTGTTAACAAGCTTAACCCAAACAATCACACAAAACTTAACAGTATTGTATCAATCTTAACCCAAACAATCAGTCAAAACTTAACAGGATTGTTAACAAGCTTAACCCAAACAATCACACAAAACTTAACAGTATTGTTAACAAGCTTAACCCAAACAATCAGTCAAAACTTAACAGGATTGTTAACAAGCTTAACCCAAACAATCACACAAAACTTAACAAAACTGTCCTGAATTACTCAAACTCTTGAAAGAACATAGCATTCGATTTATAATGGCTTTGAATGGAATGATTTGTAGTTGAATCAGACCGTGGATGAACAGGAGAGACTCTACCAGACGCAGGAATGTCCGCCGGAAGTTGAGAAGGTGGAGCAGCTTCTCCGTCAGCACATGGCGGACAAAAACGGCGTGACTCAGATGTTCAGCCACACCTTCAATGAGGGAGAGAACATCGTGCAAAGAGTTCGTCAACAGGTGAGCTCGTTTCAGGTTTAAATATCTCTTTATTTTGAAACCCTTTTGTATTTTTGCTTAGAGAAAATAAAAAAAATTGTAAGTTGTTCCGCTAACGATAAATTATACATGTAAACAAACACAAGCAGTGAATATTTTGCAGAGATGTCAGCAATATGTGTGCATCATTTTGCGCACCAAAAACGTCTGTAAGTTGACAGTTTAATTTTTCTATTTGTTCACATATGGGCCTGAATCTCCATTTCATGAGGATCATTTTGATACCAAGCTCATCACCCTATGTTATCTCTAAGCTGAGATAATCCATGCTGAAGTTGAGGTGCAGGCTGTGCATTGAAAAACATAACCTTGAGAAAACCACTATTAAAGTTAGCCATTGTTCCAGTTATTCACATATCCTGAATCTCCATTTTATGAGGATCATTTTGATGCTAAGTTCATCACTCTCTGTTATTTCTAAGCTGAGATAATCCACATTGAAGTTGAGGTGCTGGCTGCGCACTGAAAAACATAATCTTGAGAAAATCACTGTTAAAGTCAGCCATTTTTTTTTGTCGCGTTTCTACAAAACACTTAGCAACAATATGAATGGGTGGTTGCTACGGACTTTGCAAGAACACACTGAAGTTACGTTTAAATCCAACAGATGAGTCTTCCAGGTGAGGATCTCGGCTTGGCCCCAAAATGGCTGCTTCCTCGAGTTTTAATCGAGCTTTCCCTAATTGTCTATCAGAGTTGAAAAACAACATTTTTAACAATTTTAATACTAATTTTATCCATAATTTCTGTAATTGCTGACTATTTGGAGTATTTTAACTTTTAAATTATCAAAATTTAAGTTTTTTCAGCCCCATTTTCCCCTACAGATTTTGACTTTAAGCAGCGCTAATCCTTCACATGTTTTGCACTAGGATTATAGTGAAGTCCCGCTGAACGACGTCGAAAATGTTTTGAGGATGACGGACGAGAAGAAACGCCGGTGGGAACTGGCCTGGGAACAGAGGAATAGACAGTTGCAGGATTTGCTGAAATTTTGCACACACAAGGGAGAATATTACAGGGTAAGCAGATTTAAATCTTTATATCTGTTTAAATCTGCTTGGATCGGGTTTGATGATGAAAATTGTAACCGTAGCTGGATGATGAAAATTGTAACCGTAGCTGATTACGTTATTATATTTTAATTAAAATTGACTTTTCAAATGCATCGTTCATTAGCATTTTTTAAAAAGTCGGTTAATTTCACATCAATTCACCCTGTATTTCCTATTCTAGTTTTCTTTTTCTGTGTGTGCGTGCATCGCTGTCTCTTTCCTAGCCTCTTTTATTCTGTCATTCCTTTTCCCTCTCTCACTCTCTCTCCCCCTTTGCCTCTCTCCAGTCTCTCACTCTAACCTTCTTTTTCTCCCTTTCTCCCTCCATTCCTCCATCTCTCTTTCTTTCTCTCTTTCACTCTCACTCTTTCTTTCTTCCCTTCCTCCCTCTTTTTCTTTCGCTCTCTCTCTTTCTTTTTCGCTCTCTATTTCTTTCCCCTCCCTTCCTCCATCTCACTCTCTTTGTCTCTTCTTTCTCAATCTCTCCCCCCTCTCTCACCCTCACTGTTTCTTTCCTCCCCTTTCTTTCTCTTTCTCTCTCTCTCTCTCTCTCTCTCTCTCTCTCTCTCTCTCTCTCTCTCTCTCTCTCTCTCTCTCTCTCTCTCTCTCTCTCTCTCTCTCTCTCTCTCTCTCTCTCTCTCTCTCTCTCTCTCTCTCTCTCTCTCTCTCTCTCTCTCTCTCTCTCTCTCTCTCTCTCTCTCTCTCTCTCTCTCTCTCTCTCTCTTCGTTTCTCTGTCTTCTCTCTCTCTCTCTCTCTCTCTCTATCTCTCTCTCTTCCTTTCTCTGTCTTCTCTCTCTCCCTCCCTCTCCCTCGTTCTCTCAGCCTCTCTCTGTTTTCATTTTTTCCTATAGCATGTTTTCACTGCTTATTAATCTCACAGATTAGTGGAATGATTGACGACCTGGACAGTCAAATCAAAGCTCGCGCCGGTCAGTACGGCAACACCGTGCAAGCCGCCAAGATGACCTCCGAGGCGTTCGTGGAGTTTCACAAGACCCTGGAACTACTCGAAGATCAGATACAGCGGTTTACCAGCACGGCGGACATGATGATCTCCGGTGGTCACTACAAGGCTCCGGAGATACGATCTAACGTGACCGAGATCCAGCGCAAGTGGAATCATTTCCACACAACGTTGGGAGAACACAAACATTTGCTTGAATTAAACATAACTTTTCAAGAAGTTATCGAAGAGGTGAGTTTAACCGTTGTTAATTAAACTTATATTAAAACTGCATGTAAGTTCGCTACAGCAGTCTTCGACAGTACATTGCTTGTAGGTAGATGTTTTTTTATGCTCTGAGAATGATCTAGAGCACGGGTGTGCAAACTGCGGTCCGTGGGCCACTTGCGGCACACCAAGAGATCTTGAGCGGCCCGCGAAGAGGTTTGTCAACGTAATGAAAGTGCGACCCACGTGATCCAGCTGAAGTCCGCACCAATATCGCAAAGACAGTGCGGGTAGTTTTTTCCTCTAGATCGGATGGCATTAACCCTTACAAGACCGTTGCCACTTAATGTCACTGTCGGACATGACGAAATATATGGTTTTTAATATAAATTTTAATACCGTAAAACGGGGTGAGTTCGCCACCCGAGGGTGAGTTCGCCACCCCTTACGTAATGGCCATTGTAGGTTTGCTGTAACTATTGTTCAGTGTTTAATGAACAGATATCATGATCACTGTCATTATAAACAGTTTGCGACAGTTATCTTCTTTTAATTCGCACTAGAAGTATTCCATTCTGCACTACATATTATTTGTCTACTATTTCTTACTACTTAACATGCCACGCATCTGCACCCCTGTACCGGGTCATAGATACCAAAATTATACCCCTGAAACTCTGGAAGCTGCCCTACATGCCGTCAAGAATACCAACAGGACAATCAGCGCAGCGGCGAGGCAAATCGGAGTTCCAAGAAAGACCCTTTCTGACAAACTCTCAGGAAGTCATCCGCAGAAGACTGGAGGTCAGCCAGTGTTCTCCGCCGCCGAGGAGCACGAAATCGCCAACACTCCAAGTGGCCGCTGAGGGGGGTTCCCAATGACTGCCATCGATCTCCGACTACTGATTAAGAGTGTTATTGACGCGAAGGGAATCCAGGAAAGACGATTCAAGGCAAACACCCCTAGAATAGACTTTGTCAAATCATTCGCCCGAAGGAACAATCTGGTTTTCAGAATGGCTGGCAACATCAAGGGCGCCCGCGATAAGATCAGTGCACAAGACGTTCAAGCCTTCCTTACCAACGTAGAAGTTTCTATTTGAAAACTAAAACTAGACATTTTTCATAATTTTTCATAGGGTGGCGAACTCACCCCCAACCAGTCAATCTCAACCAGTTAACTTCAGCTGCCTAGAATGGCATTAAACAGTGTTAAATTGTTAGTGGCGAATTCACCCCACGATAGTGTTTCATTCGAAAGGCAATATAAAGCTTGAACTAAGAAAATCGGTTGGGTAATTCTCTTGCTATGGCAGGAAACGTAAAAAATACCCCTAAAAAGTGGCGAACTCACCCCGTTTTACGGTAACTTCTAAAATAGTTTCTTGAGTGTAGTAGTGCAGTAGTGATGATGTGCGCAAATCGGATGCAAAAAAAATCATTATTAGGTCCTACTGTACTTGGCTCCTTGATCAAACTGCATGTGGCCCACAAGAATTGCGGGAATGTTTAATGTGGCCCAGCTAGTCAGATAATTTGCACACCCCTGGTCTAGAGATTTACTATAGCCTAGAACTAGTACAAGATTTCAAGTGAAGTCTGCTCAGGTGCGTAACTGGATGGTTGAACCTGTCGTTGCTTGATTTTTGTGGTTTGTATTTAAAAGACACTGATTCAGGCGAAATGTTAACTACTACTTTCTGGCATTATCTTTTACTTCGATAACCTCCCCTTAGGAGTGTCTGTAATCCAGATGTTGAGCACATGGACTAATTTTATGTGCTTTTTTTAATAAGAAAAATGTCTCTGTAGGCCGAACAGTGGTGCAAACAGGGCAGCACACTGCTGGTGCAAATCGGACGCAAGTCGACCGAGGTCCGGACGCCGGACGATGCCCAGCAGCTGATGTTTGAAGTTAACTCTTTCCTGGAGCCAACGCAGGCCATGCAACAGAATCGCTTGCACAGGATACATGAGATGTCAATACAGCTGTATGGTATGTTAAGCTTCCACTTAGAAAAGCTCATTTGTTGCCCTTTGCAGATAAAAACTGATAAATAATCTATAAATAATTTTTTTCTGTATAATTCTACTTTCAGTTAGCATACATGTATTATATGTTTAGTAGGTAATATGTTTTGTAATATGTCTAAAACATATGACATTTTTAAAGAGCAATAGGCTTGAAGCTTAATCAGACAGTATAGTCTAGTGGTAACATGTCTGCTTTACGTCTCAGAGGTCGTGAGTTCGATACTGTTGCTGGGTCATACTCTAGACTTTAAAAACCTAGTTTTGCCCTGCCTAGTGTGTAGTATTTAGGGTGAAAGTAGGGTAATAGTAGTCTGTGTATGTAGATGTAAAATTGTTATTTACAGTATGCAAAAAGATCTTTGAGATCTGGAGCTTATGCTAATTGTTATATCCAAAAGCTCTTTTTTTATAAAGATATTGTTATTATTATTATTATTATTATTATTATCGTCGTTGTCGTTGTCGTCGTCGTCATCATCATCATCAATATTATTATTTATAAATCAGTTGCTGCCAATGTCTGGCTTTGTAGATGGTGGGCTTCAGTTAAGATTACAGCTTCCTGGTTTTGCTTCTGATTTTGTCTCGTCTTTGCATCTAAATACTGAAGCCATGTATATTTAGCAATATTCTAAATATATGCAAACTTTAATTAATGAATGTATATCTCTACAGGCCCCGACGGCCCTAGAAAAACAGAACAGGTCGTCAAGAAGACAAACGAGATTCTGGAGAGCTTTTCGCTCATCAACATCGAACTGAATAAATTCATCACAAACTTGGAAGCCCAGAGGCACCCGCCTCCAATACAGAAGGTACCTCTTTCACGTTTTGCCTTTTCATCATAACTTCTACATCGTAGTTTAGTTACATAACATTCGTTAACGGCTTAATCAACTCGTACATACCAATCAGCTTTCAATACGTGTAGCAACATTTCTAACCAACGCTAACGGATCGTAGTAGTATGACTGAAGAACTGATGTAACAATTTTTGCCACCAAAGTTTCTATAACAGCCCAATGCCCTCTTTGACTTGCCTGACGTAAGACATCGGCCGCGCAACAAAAATTTCAAAACAGCAAGCTGATTTGTTCTCCTGAAACAATGCGTCGAGCTTGCTGTAATGTTTTTTTTGTACGCTTTGTGAAAATTTCATTCAACGCAAATCTTTTGTAGCAAATGTGGCGCCGTTTTGAACGTTAGGTCAGCTCAAAGTGGGCATAAACATGATTTAACAATTTTAACTTCTATTTAAACTCTCATTTTCTGTTCTATCTTAACTTAGTAACGTTTATATAGACCTCGGTCGCTTTTTTTTAAATAATGGCTTTTTGTATCTAGTGACACCTAAATTAAAATTACCGTTTTTTGTACATGGAGTCGACCAGGGAGAATTCATTTTCGGACCTTGACTAATTTTGACCTCAGTTTTGCTGGCGGTCAAAGTCAGTTTGGATGATTGAACACCTGGTGACATTAAGGCAGTAACTGAGTAGTCTTGCCTATACATTAACTAGGAAGTTCGGCCTCCGCCAGCGGAAGCACCGCCTCCGGAAGAAGTGCAGTTTATAGTAGACATAACGACGCCGGGCGCAGAGCCGGTGCAACCGACCGAAGAGGTCGGACGGCAGCGTGCGGAGGCGGAACAGAAGATGGAGGCTGCCATGCAGGTGATGCAGCAAGAGCTGACAGAATTGTCGCAGCAGACAGTGTCACGGGAAACAGAAGTCACTGAAACCGAGCAGGTCACTAGAATGAAAATATTGCCTGTTTGATAGAAACCTTTTGCTTTGATTCCTACCTGGGCATGCTGGAATGAAGTGGATTTTTACATTATGGCACACATTTTTATATGATATTTCAGTCCTGTTCATTTTCGATATAGATTTATGGTTGTTTATGTGTGAAACTTAATCCACAATTACCTGTGGTGTATTAGCAGCACTATTACGTTCGTGATTATTGTCACTTTCATATCACTTATATCTAAGTGGGCTGTACAACCGCTTGTGGTGTAGTACGTTTCATGTAACATTTGTACCCGTTTGTTATGTTTATGTATGGACCCAGTAACTGTTTGTGGTGTGTTATAAAATATGTGTTTTACACGAATATGAAGCAATACGCATTTTCCGAGGAGGCTAAGTTTTTTAACACTGTGTCCCTAAAATTTTGCACCCTACGCTACAGGCTAGGCGGCCTATTGGTAAATATGGCTTTGCATGCGTAAGAGCTTTGTTGCTTCTGAATCAAGCTATGGCTGAATCAATTCTCAATGTATAAATATATAACAGTGTGTGCTTGCTTGCTTGATTGCAACGGTTGCTAAACGATGAATACAAGATTCACCGGAAAGATTCTTACGATTTTGCGATCCTAACAATCGTTTCAATCGTAAGAAGTGTCAGCCGGCCATCTTTCCGGTTGCTATGGTTACATTTGCACTTTTATCGCTGCACTATGTTAGTGCTTGCAGCATCTATTGAGGTTGTCCAAAGATCGGAATTGTACTGATTTGTTGCATTGAAACTTTGTAATTTAGTTATTTGAGCTGAGATCTTCTGTGAAGTTTTTTGCTGTTTTCTGTGCGTTCATGATAGAGTTATACGAGTGCTTACAGAGCAAAATCGTCCATAAGTCGGCAATTAAGATTTTTTAGTTATTCACGTATCCTGAATCTCCATTTCATGAGGATCATTTTGATACCAAGTTCATCACCCTACTTCATTTCTAAGCTGAGATAATCCACGTTGAAGTTGAGGTGCAGGCTGCACACTGAAAAACATAATCTTGAGAAAATCACTGATAAAATCAGCCATTGTTTTTTGTCGCGTTTCTACAAAACACTTAGCAACTGTACGAATGTTGGTTGCTACGGACTTTGCAAGAGCACATTGAAGTTACGTGGCTCCAAGTAGATCTTACTGACGAAGATCTGGTCTTGTCAATAGAAAAAACCCGAAGCAAAATGTCTGCTTCCACGAGCTACAATCGGAGTTTGAAATACATGTATTTTTTGCAAATGTAGTACACGTTTTTGGCATAGAAGTGTGTAAGCAGCTATGAAATTGAATTCTTTGCATTTTTTGAACATTTCCTTGATAGCTTGATGCCAGAATGTAAAAGTGCAATATATTTACCATTTGTTTTTGTTGTTAACAAAAAATTAACATTTGACCAAATTTTTGGGTCACTTTGAAGCACCATAACGCAGTTTTAACTTGGTAAAAAGTTAACCAAGTTAAATTAAATTTTTAATATTTTTTGAACATTTTCTTGATAATTTGAACCTATAAGACAAGTCCCATATATTTACAATTTGTTTTCATAAAAAAGTAAAAAAAATCGACATTTGACCAAATTTTTTGTGCTTTCTAGCATGATGTTTTAACAATGCCGACTTATGGACGTTTTTTGGTTTGCAAGTACACATTTCATGACATGTTTGACACGTTTGACATGTTTATTCTGTTGTATCTATTTTCTGCTTAGTTATGTGCAGTTTTAACTATGCTGACTTATGGACGTTTTGGGTTTGCAAGCACACATTTCATGACATGTTTGACATGTTTGACATGTTTATTCTGTCGTATCTATTTTCTGCTTAGTTATGCAGTACCACTGTACTTAACCCATTGCCTGAGAAACTTGCACCCCTGTCCACTTAAAACCAAACAAAGTTAAACTTCTGACTGTTTTTTATCCGGCCATTGCGGCAATGTGTCGTTGAATGTAAGGGGGAAGTCATCCTGCAAATTCGTCAGTTAGTTTTTCATTTTACCCATAAGGCCATTGTGGTCACGTTACATAAAGATGCATGTGGCACAGGGAAGAGTCTGTGGGTCACAACTGACCTGACCTTTTGGCTTAAAAATTGTTGGTGTCAAATATAGGTCTCCCTCCCTTTACATTTCTGTTTGAAATGTTTGCATTATATCTCCTACTCAACACAGCTCATCAAGGCTGCGGATAGTATTGGCAAGCGAGGGTCACTGTGACACAGTCGACCTTGACCTTGACCTGGAAGTTGGTAGAGTCGAATAACTTGTCTCTATGTGGATACATGTAAACATGTGAAAACTGGGTAGTAATACCAGGGTAAAGAGAGGGTCACTATGACAGTTAACATTGACTTTGACCTGAAAGTTGATAGGGTCATATAAAATGTCCTTGTGTGGATACTGGGTAGTACTGGGGTAAGGACAGGGTCACTATAACAGTTAACGTTGACTTTGACCTGAAAGTTGATGGGGTCATATAAAATGTCCTTGTGTGGATACTGGGTAGTACTGGGGTGAGGACAGGGTCACTATAACAGTTAAC
This sequence comes from Tubiluchus corallicola, assembly GCA_030141605.1. Lineage (NCBI taxonomy): Eukaryota > Metazoa > Priapulida > Priapulimorpha > Priapulimorphida > Tubiluchidae > Tubiluchus > Tubiluchus corallicola. The sequence goes on from JAQGDQ010000924.1 coordinate 30,730, forward strand.
GTTGACTTTGGCCTGAAAGATGATATGGTCATATAAAATATCCTTATGGGGATACTGGGTAGTACTGGGGTAAGGACAGGGTCACTATAACAGTTAACGTTGACTTTGGCCTGAAACATGATAGGGTCACATAAAATATGATTATGGGGATACTGGGTAGTACTGGGGTAAGGAGAGGGTCACTATAACATTTAATCTTGAGCTTGACCTGAAAGTTGATATGGTCACATTACATGTCCCTATGTGGATACTGGGTAGTACTAGGGTAAGGGGAGGGTCACATGATATTTGACCTTGATCTTGGCCTTAAATTTTATAGAGTCCTATAACATGTCCAAACCATTACCCATTGTATCCAACTGATTACGATTCAGCCATTCAAATGACACATGCGCAGTGGATAGTGCTAAGATAAGGTGAGGGTCAGCATGACAGTTGACCTTCAGTGACCTAAAAGGTGGTTTTCTATGACACCTATCAAACCTTTTGCATCGCATTTGCAAGTTCACTGACTATAACCCAATCAAGTCAGCAGAAGTACAGTTGTCACTAGCAGTCACTATGGCTGACATGCTTCTTCTGTTGCTACGTATAAATGTGTCCAATTATCCAATTAGTTGTGCCTTTTGTAATATTTAGATACATTTAAATTAATTTCTGCTTATGTATATCAAAATTGTATGTAAAAGTAAGCTAATGTTTGTTAGTGAAGCACATCTTTTGCTGCCATCTCATGTAGTTACATTTTTTGCATAGACCACTGTACTGTATGACACAAGCTGTATGTTTCACACAATTTCTCACGTGGTTTGTTCTCATTGCAGATTGTCAGCGAATTCTCGGCTCACACTGCGCCAGTGTCACAGGTTGGTATCTTCTTTTTATCGCTTAGTTACGCCTGGAACTTTCTAGTAACAGCACTTGTACTCACCCGCGCTTTCCGTACGCACTTGGTTATCTCTCTTTCTCTCTCTCTCTCTCTCTCTCTCTCTCTCTCTCTCTCTCTCTCTCTCTCTCTCTCTCTCTCTCTCTCTCTCTCTACTTATGTTCTGAAAACTCTAACACATAAACAACTAAGCGGGTTTCTTAACTATTCTGATACTAAATGTTTGATCAGTTTCTTAAAGCACAAGAAAATTCTTCACTAATAAAGCTTAAAAATTTTGTATAACTTACATGTTGTCTTATTGCATACAGCGCTTGCGTCAGCAGTAACACTATGCAAAACTTCCAAATTTAAATTTCCGCGCTGATCGTTGCAGCCATTTTAATGGCTAGTCGTTTGAAACAAGTTTAAGCGTAAAGTGTGGAAAAATAATCAGAGCTTTCGTAGCGCATACTTCACTAACTAAAAAAAGCTAAAACTTCTTTACATTGTTCACTAAGATCAATAACTTGGTGAACCAGTGTTGCACACTGGGATGGCAATGCAGTGCCGTTTTACCACAAGGCATATCTTAAATTACTAAAAATTTTCTTTTCCAATTACGTAAGTCTTTCAGACAGATAAGCATAACACTAAGTAATATAACTTTGTATGGAAAGATCTTTGGGATAAATTTCAAATTTTCCTTTTCTTCCCTGTGGACACTAATAACAATTAAATTCCTTTAGGCTCCTGTTTGTTATCGTAAGAATTTTTAACCCTTGTTGGCCAGGGTTTTTTAGTATAAATTCCATACGTGTAAAGCATTTCACCAACCATTTTGGTATAAATGTGTAGCATTTGCATTTTCTGACCCGTTTAATCTCTGACTTTTAACTGTTGCACTTTCCCAAATGTCGTTTGTTGCACATTAAGCACAACTTTAGCACATTTTTCGAGCACAACTAACAACAGTCTTACACACGTGTTGTTGTTTAAACATGTTAGTGTGTGGAGTAAAACAAATTTTTGTGATACGCATTGTTGGCATTTTTCGCCCATGTGAACTGGCCTTAAGTGCGTTTTTATGTGTTCGGCAGAGAAAATAAGAGAATAAGGTTTTTGCTATTACATCCTATGAGAGTTTATATTTATGTTTATAAAATGCATAAATTGTTTAAAGGAAAACCGGATGATTGTGTAAACACGAGTTCAGAATAAAGAATGCTCTAAAATATTGAAAACTACAATAGCTTATTTTAAATAAAAGCTTAGATTAAATAATAATTACCTCGGTTACTCAAATTTTGTTAAACTTTCAAAGCTATGCATGGCTCAGTGAATCTACTAAGATTGGCAGCGGCACCTTTTTGTCACGTGCGCGTGGCCGTCAAATAGAAGGCTGTACCGTGATAAGCATGATCATGAACTGCAGTGTTAGCTTCTGATGTCATATGACGTAGAGCCCATTTTTGTGACATCATGCTCTTAAGCCTTGACACTTACCCAAACATGCATGACATGCAAAGGAAGATGCCTACCATTGCACAAATTGTGGTTAGTTTCTGATGTAAGCAATAGCTGTGTTCAGTTACCATTAATGTAACTTTCTAAGCTAATTATACAAATATAAGACACAATTGTTACCTTTTGTAGGCAAGAAAACGTATATTTTGGACAATAAAATAAAATGAGATTGAATCTAAACAATCATCCAGTTTTCTTTTAAAGCAACAACATTTGTAACATCTTGGATTCGGGTTTTAAATAAGCTGGCAACCTTCCAAAAATTATTTGCCTGAATTGTGGTGATACCAAATTTCTCAAAGGTTAAAACACTTAAATTTCATTAAGACAATGGTTCAACAATACCCTGTAGTCGATGCATTTTTCAAGCTAAACAATTGTGCACAATTTGTAAAATTGTCCTCTTTCTCTATTGTTTGTGCGAAGGCCTCTTTCCTCCTCTCCCGAAAAAAGTCTTCCTTTATCAGTTCTGGTTTATCTTAAAAGTGAAAAGTTTGTTTGATCCATTCCGTCTGTGCAGAACGGCACATTCAGCCTAGCAGTTTTCTCTCTGTCTGCAAACTCGCAACAGTGAACAGCTTTTCGAGTTACTATTGGCACGAAATTGCAAACTCTCCGACAGTTACTGTGAATTGATTTACTGTCCAGTGTGAACGCCTCGGTGAGTTACTCTCCATATTTCTCGCACTGAATAGAGAAGTGAGTGTCAGCTTGTAGTTACTGTCAGAGAGTAACTCACAGTTTTGCTCTCTAGACTGAACACGTCTGTGAGTTACTTAGCGAGAAATAAAACTCACTTGTCTGAATCCACCGTATTTCTTACGTTTTTGATCGTACTTTTATATCTGTGTTGTCACATGAAAACCTGGCTTCATTAATCTAGGATAATGATTTGAAGTTTCCCTTGAAACGTAATGTTCAAAAACTAAACATTATATTTTTCAATGATGTTTGGACTTTTATCTCTGCCATTACGGTTGTTTTGTTTTCGCGCTGAAATGCATCGGCTACCTAAAATCCTCAGAACTTTTCCGCTGAAATCAGTAGCGTAGCTGACAGGGGGAGCAAGGGGAGCAACCGCTTTTGCGCCTTTTCGACAATGGAGTCATTAATTTATTCGACCAACCTGCTTCACGTGTTTTAGAAATGAGCGGAGTGCATTTATGCAACTCATTTGTCAAACTCGACTGATTCACCAAGGATCAAATTGCCCCAAATCTAATTATTATAATATATTCTTGTCACGCGCTGATACTGTCTGTTGTGGCATAAACAAATATATAATTGTTTCACGTGTCACGGTGCTCTTTTAGTAAGTGTTTGCTGTCATGATACTAAAGTTGTCGCTGGGGTGTTTTGGGTAGAGCCAACAACCGACGAGGTTTATCAAACTGTTTTTGCAGTTGCGATGTTCGTGTTAAACGGATGAAATCACTGGGTGAAAGCATGGTTTAACTTTGCGATCTGTATTTTACTCAAAATCATAGTCTCATAGTTAGTCCACATATACACGAAAATGGTAAACATAATCAACAGTAGTAAACAAAAGTTAAAGTAAATCCATCAGCCAATATATCATGGCATCTGAGTCAAAACTTTATTATAACCACACAACTGTTTACGCCTATTGCCTGTCTTCTGATCTTGCTACCAAGTGTGAAAAACTACTACATTCACAGAGAAGCCAAGTAACCCAGTTCCATACAAACATATAGCAGTAGCAAGTACATACATATATTGGAAATTTTCAAGTGTACAAACAGATGTCAGCAGTGACTTAGTAGTAATGAAAAACTAAAGTTTAAAACTACAAATCAAAATTAATAATAAACTGTAAATTAAATGCTCGCATCTGCGACACTTGCTCCCTCTAACTTTAGAACCTGGCTACGCCCCTGACTGAAATTACATCAAACGTTAAAGTACTTAACTCGCATGTTCATAGACTAGCCATGATAACATAATACAATTGGGCGGTAGCATTGACTGGGACACAGTAAGTACAATGTCTTGTCTGATGCATGGTTGTACTTAACTCAATACAGGTCAAAACGGCACCAAAAGAAGAGGAGATCACGCGCACAAAGAGGGCGCCAGCGTACGCTGAGCCGATCACCCCCGAGCCGCAGGTGAGTAATGCATGGTAGTAAAGAGTCGACCTTTAGACAGTCGCTGTCGGGCGCGTTGTCACGTAAAGGCGACGGGTCCGATTGCCTTGGCTACGATTATGTGAACGTGCCTTTACCCGTTAGAATACTTCTTGTCCAGTAGAGGGCATTTTCGTAGTTTTAGTTTTACTAAGATTTAAAAGCTTCTTATTGGTTCAGTTGGTAGTGACATCACCAACTTTGCTGAATAAGACAGCCGCTTTTTTGTCGTATCAGAAAAATTTCCAAAGTTTTCTGATTTTTTTTGACAAAAAGTGGCTTTTTCAGCACGCTGTATCTTTTGAAATTGTTCAAAAATGTTGACTTTATCACACACTGCTACTTTCATGTAAAACAGCTGTTGTAATCATGTGAACAGGTATTTTTTGACATGTGAACAGGTATTTTTTGACATGTGAACTAGGTATTTGTTGATATTTCAAAGACGTCTTCATCTCTTCATTACCTGCGTATTTTTCAGCATTTAGAATCGCATACTTTAATAATCTTACCTGCCTTCTCTTGGCAATGGTTTCATTTCGTTTTAAATTGTTTTTTTGCAATCTTAACCGCTTCAGAAAAGCAAGTTAAATCTGCGTTTCGTTTCCGATCATTCTTTGTCGTTCTGCGGACTTCGGGAGGGCTGTTGCTGCTAGCTTCCCACATGCTGTCTAACGTTTCCCGCATATTGCTATCTACTGCTTGCTGCATGCTATTTCTTTTGTGCATGCCGCCTACGTAACTCTTTGTTGTGTGTTATCAGCTTTATTATGTTTAAAGAGCTTTCCTGTAGCCCAAAATTTCTGCTTATAAGTTTTACTCATCTTTTGCTGGACTGTTTCATTTATTTTTGCTTCTGATTATTAGAATATATTTAACAGATGATAAATGCCATTGTCACTTTTCAATTAAATAGTTCCAGACATGTACAGGGTTGTCCAAAAGGTTGACCAATCTGGCTGCAATATCCAGCTATCCAGCTAGAGGAACTTCTGCGCTTATCACAGAATGTTGATCTTAATTTTGTAAGACATGATTTGATTGGTCAATCATGTAATTTGATTTTCTAAGACATGATTTGATTGGTCAACCCTGTAACTTGATTTTGTAAGATGCGCTTTGATTGGTTAATCTTGTAATTTGATTTTGTAAGACAAGAATTGATTGGTCAATCATGTAATTTGATTTTGTAAGACATGATTTGATTGGTCAACCCTGTAACATTCATCCACTTTTTTTCTGGTTTGGCTGTCATATATAACTGCCTTTTATTTTGTATGATACATTATAACATAGTAGTCTTCTGTGCAACTAGTTTTTTATAACAAATTGTATTCTTTGCAATGATATTATTACAACACAATTCTGCTAAATAATAATAATATTATTAATGTAACATTTCCTTAATAATTGCATATCCGAACTTGCATTAATATTTACTGCAAAATTTGCCTCTATTTCTATTTTCCAATCTGTCTTCTCTTGCTAATTACGGAGAGGGAAGGGTTTATTTTACATGACGGAAAAAGTTTGTACGGAGTTGTACAAAGCAACAGTGAAGCAACACTTGATGAGTTTCAAACTCGATTGGGCAGTTGTTTTCCAAATGGCCGACGAACCTGATGGTAGACAGCAACTTTCTTAACGTGAATAATTAGTGCTTGTATAAGCACCCGTGTTGTTACATGTACCAAGCTTTACTTGATGACAGATACGTATATTTGTTACAATATCTCTTTAATACCACTTTGAGGGATTTTTATGTCGTCTGTAATGATGGAAAATGAAATTGACGATCACATTTTGTTCGTATTCATGCAGTTTTCCGGTGCCACATAATTTCTTATTGTAACATTGTTAGCCAAAACAATCTAGTACAAAAACTCAAACTAGCAGCTCAGCCCCGATTAAGGCTCCCAGTTTGTCAATCAGACTCTCTAGAGAAAGAAAAAATGCTGAAAGTCGATAGTTTTTAACCTTGTTGGCGTTTCTTTCAAGTCATTGTCGGCATTGAGAGAAAAATGTGTGTTTTCATATGCAAACAGCGGTTGTATAAGACAAATATTTTGTCATCTGAAGACAGAATTTCAATCTATCAGTTACCTTTGATTTTATTTGCTTTTTTTCATTATTCTGTCTGTCATAATTTCCTCTATTTGCTGTTGGCTCTATGGGTGCAGAAGTTTTTTTCTAGGCCGAGCGGCTTAATGATCGCCGCTCTTCGGAAATATCAATTTTCTTTCCTCTGCGTAGCCGTTAGTCATGTGACAAACGGATTACGTGAACCTTGCCCAGAAGAAACCAACTGATTCATTATCAGTTTATAACTTGAATAGCTTTTGCTGTAATTTTTCTTTTGCTAATCTGTCTGTTTGCTGTTTTTTGCATTTTGCTTTTAAGAACAAGGCATCGTCTTTTCTGTCTGCTTGCGTAAGTCAGTCCTTAGTAAGATGGTTAGGGTCAGTTCAAATCCTTCGCACATGCTTACTCACATGTCATTCTTTGCTTCAAGTCGGTTAGGGTCAGTTCAAATCCTTCGCACATGCTTACTCACGTGTCATTCTTGCTTCAAGTCGGTTAGGGTCAGTTCAAATCCTTCGCACATGCTTACTCACATGTCATTCTTTGCTTCAAGTCGGTTAGGGTCAGTTCAAATCCTTCGCACATGCTTACTCACGTGTCATTCTTTGCTTCAAGTCGGTTAGGGTCAGTTCAAATCCTTCGCACATGCTTACTCACGTGTCATTCTTTGCTTCAAGTCGGTTAGGGTCAGTTCAAATCCTTCGCACATGCTTACTCACATGTCATTCTTTGCTTCAAGTCGGTTAGGATCAGTTCAAATCCTTCGCACATGCTTACTCACATGTCATTCTTGCTTCACGTGTCATGCTGTCGTGTAAATGACTTTGAGAACTCTTCCGTACGATCGCTTCAAAATATTCCATCACCAAAGGTTAACCAATTTTTTGTTGTTGTTTAACTGGCCGTGTTTGGATTCCGGAAGTGGCGGTGACGTGGAGATAGAGTCAGCATACTACTAGCACATGCACAGCTGATGAATGCATTCATCGTAAATTACTAGGCAATTGTACTTGTTTGCAATGGATTTTGGTTTCCAAGGATCGTCGAAATCAAAAAAACTTAACCTAAATCTTCTCTATTGTAATTTAAAATTAGAATAAAATAATTTTAATAATCATCAATTAGCAACATTTTGGAGGCCAGTTGTTGCTGCACACTTCGAGTAGTGTCTACCAGACACAGTCTGTCAATCAATAAATATTCGTTTATATTTACAATCTGTTAACTTCCCGTGTATGCAGTATGACCACATTAAAGTCACAGTGCTATTTCTTATCACAAAATTTTATTTTAGATAATTAGTATGTCACTTAGACTAGAATATTTTTATTATTAGTCTCCTATAATTAGCTATTTACTTATGTTTCATACATTGTGCGTTCTTACATCAAGTACGTGTACAATGTACAATGTAGTAACTAGGTAACGAGGTAGTTATTCATTTATGAAGAATCATAGTTTTTCAGGAAGCTTTAGTAACCCAGGATGATTAATTTGTGATCTTCGTTTAGCGCACTTAAGTCTGCATCTATTGTAAGAGTAATTACTCATAAACGAGTTTTTTCCAAACTTTCGTTCCTATATTTTAATTTGCTAATTATTGTGGTTCTGTTTAAAAATGTTGCACCATAATCACACTTGATGCTGTACCTTATTATACCTCCAGCAAGCATATGAATCTTGTACTTAAGTATAGGATCTTTCACTTAAGTGCATGGATATTGACCCCAAGCAACCGGTACTTGTACTACTTATATGTGTGTGTGGATTTTGACCCTAAAGGCGTATGGTTGTTGCACTTAAGTGTATGGATCTTGACTCTAAGTATAGAAATCACGCACGTAAGTGCACAGATATTGTTCCCAAACATACGGATCTTGTACTTAAGTGCATGGATCTTGATTCTAAGTATAGAAATCACGCACGTAAGTGCACAGATATTGATCCCAAACATATGGATCTTGTACTTAAGTGCATGGATCTTGATTCTAAGTATAGAAATCACGCACCTAAGTGCACAGATATTGATCCCAAACATATGGATCTTGTACCTAAGTGTATGGATCTTGACCCTAGGTGTATAGATCTTGCACTTAAGCATATAGATCTTCAACCTAAGCATTGTTACTTGCCTGTAAATGTATGGATCTTGTACTAGGCACGCGGAGTGCTTGTACCTAAGTACACGGACTGCTTGTATAAATGCCACCAATATGTAAAGTATTCGGTTATCACGAGTGTTCGTATCTACTTATATTGCATGTGTTTTGCGTCGGCTTGATTGTTGCCCTGGCAACAGTTTTAGTTTTAGCGTGTTAGCTGCATGCTGTCTGTGGTCATGCTGGTCAGTTGTGAGAGCACGTTATCCCGCCTCGTGGTACGTATGAATTTGATCTTTTTTTCCTCTGAATTTTGAATTTAAGCTGGAGATGGTGCCGTTCAGTGTTAATTCGTTCAACTGTGTTGGTATGTATCGGTAACGTTCTGTTTTCTTTTTTTCTACTGACTTTTGCACAAAGAAGTTTCAGTGTTTTGTGTGTCGTTAAACGTCTCGTTAAAAGCTTTCCTAATGGCCATTTCTTCTTCTATGATGCCATTGAACTTTCTTTTATGAGTTTCTGCTAAACATTCTGTTACATATAATAACTGGCCATGAACAGTAACACAAACAGTTTGCGGGGTTTTGTAAAACTTGTGCAAAACTGAATTATCACATCTTCCCTAAGTTGAAATTTTCTAATGTGCATTCGAAAGCATTTTTTCACGAAGCCACACACCCCGTAACAACTGAATTTATGAAGCCAAGTGCACAATGCCGGTCTTTTCAATGTATCGGAATACCAATTTTGCATGTTTTTTTCCTCTTTCTTGCAAAAGTAACAATCCCTTTCATTTTTGTTATTTTTGCGGATATAGATATCGACCTATCCAGTTGTTGCAAAGCGTTTTTGCCGAAATATTGTACAGTATGATCCAGGAAAGTTTTCATCTTCTTTTCAAGAACTGCGATTATAGTAACATACTGTACCAAATCCCCCTGCTAACTCTTCTGACTTTGTTTTCATAGGATCAAATAATATTAATAATAATGTTTGTAATTATAACTATCCTGTTACTCTTAATATCAACTGTTCCCGATAACAAATACCAATTTGTTAGTTATAATTGATTCAAGATACTTCTCTTATTATACGTAGTTCACGTCTTTATTCTTCCTTAGGTTGTTAGGCTGCATGCAGACTGTTAGGTCCTCGAGATGTGTTGTCACTGTGTCACTGTCATGCAAAAACTTACAACTGCACTCAGCAGCAGCAGCAGATGAAATTTGCGTCACTGTTGTGATAGATTATATGTAGTTATTGATTATTATCTACCCAGCAAAATTTATACTGGTAAAAGAGGTCTAAAAGGGGGGGGTAACCCATTGGAGGTGATAAGTCGTTGGGTCACCCTGTTGTCTGCCGGTTTTTGCATGACAGTGTCACAGTGACAAGTCATGACAGTCTACATGCACACAACTCTTAGATTACTACATTACTACATTTTGTTTAATTGCTTACTTTAATCACTTTGGTTGATTGTCGTTGTCGTAACCTCTTAAATAAGATGCTCCGCTACTCTAAGCGATACTTCTTTATAACACTAACGTCTAAATCAACGTAGTTATATAATTTATCTCTACCCCTCAATACTGACATATTTAATTCTTTATTCACGCTTGCGTCTGTTTGTGTGTCTCCCCATTTAGGCACCTTCCCGAGAACAGATGCAACAATTGCCTCAGGCGCCAGTGTTTGCTCCTCCACAGGTGCGTACGACACTCGTTCACTCATACTTTCATTATCACGTCTCTGCACACAGCTTCCGATGATCTCTTGTGAACTATGCTTAACTTTTCGTGTAATTCTATTAATTTCTGTTACGATTTGCTTTCAATGAGCTTATTAAGGGTTTGATCACCTGTTGCATGTTTTACATATTGAGTGTCATTTTGTATGGTGGGGTTTTGTGGGCGGGGCGGGGCGGGGTTTTGGGCGTGGCATCATTTTCTCAGCGCATGCTCTAGGGTCCCTCTGTTTATTTACTGAAGACGCAGAGACCTGAGTGGGGAATGGCGGAACCAGGACAGCCTGCAGCGTACCCACACATGCAGCCTCTACCACAAGCGGCGATAACACGACAGCAGGTATAGCTATTGTCATTTATCAAAAATTTTAACATTTTCACTGCCATGCGATTTGTATTGTAGTTGCTTTTATTGTGCGTGTTAATTTGGACACGATTTTAAGCATCATATTGGATGTTGTTTTTCTGATAGAGTGGGGACATCAATATTCAAATTCCGGTATTAGGAGACAGAACAGCCGTATACAGCAGAATGGCCTAAAAAGTGCTAATTTAAATACTACATTGGTCAATACATTTGGGGGAGCATTTACCTAAATTGACATCAGCCTTAAACCTTCCTTCCTAGGGCAGTAGTGATTCAAAACAGTTATAACTGACAGGAGTCTCTCCACAGTGCAGGTGCAAGTCAGTCAGTGCATTAAGAAGTCATGCTAATTTAACAATCGATAAGATTTTCAGAGCAAATAACATCAACTAAGCAAACATATCTCAATTAGGCATAATATATATGCCAGGGGCCAGAGGCCTCTGCGGTCTGAAAACACGATTTTAAGAAAGTGGCCCCTATTTGACGTCCTTTATTTGAGATAAGTGTCCCCTGTTTGAAACCCTGTATTTGAAACAAGGGTATGAGTTTGGGACCCCAGTTGTAAATCATGGGGACCCAGTCTGTGTTTGTGTGTCATAATGCTAATACACGAGTAAAAATATTCAAGATGGGTTGTCGACAGGCCACCAAATGGGTCATTATCCGGCCCTGGACATAAGACATTTTTGCATTCTACTGACACCTGCACATTTTGCCCTGTACTCGTTGCTTTAAAAAACCATGCAGTAATTTTAATGTTCCAGGACACTGTTTGTTTAAATAATCTAATGTTAAAGCATTCTTTCCGTCTAGGAACATATCGATGTTCACGTGGGAGAATATGTCACTCCACAGCCAGCGCCACCTAGGTTTAGACATGATTTACCACAAGCGGCTATATCTTCAACTACCCAGGTATATCGATCTTTTAAGCAATATGGGATACCTATTTACTAATATCTTACCATCTCTAATGAATGCTGTTATCTATAATTACATACTTGTTAATCATAGTCTAACTAGTAGATTTATTTTATTTTAAATCTAGTTTATTTATTTTTATTTATTTTTCCATAGTCACCCACTGAATTGTAGTTTTAGTTTGCGCATATGTAAACTTAGGTTATGGAAAGTCGCATTGGAATCCCCGTAGACGAGTACACGCTTGAGCAGAGGCTGGACACGCTTCAGCAGTCTCTGGTTGCCGAGCAACAAGCTCGCCATGATGTAATTGTTGATCAGGTGGACTACGGGCGGCCAGTTTCCGAGGTCGGTAGCGTAGCGTCTGTAACATCCTTATATCTTTCTGAATCGTAAGTCCTCGCTTAACGACGCTAATGCGTTCCGTGAGATGTCGTTAAACCAGAACTTCAAATCTAAATGTTCCAGAACCAAAAATCAATGCATCATGCGGCTTAAATCATATAAATTAAACGTTTTATGAATTTTATTCATATTTCTACTAATTATTTTTTTTCTGTTTTCTTGAAATTACCTATCTTTTTTACCTAGATTATCTACCTATACTTGCTAGCAGTTTTTCCTCCTGTTTAAACACTGCGTGTCAAACACTATGTAGTGAAAGTCAAGCTCTGCACGGAGCGACATTGAGGCAATTTCAAGTAGTACTAATCTGGTTGTTATAGCGACAGGTTACAGACAAGATTCCTTGGCATAAAGTTTAAACTCGGGTGTCGCTTGATACAAACGGCTAGAATTTAGTACGTAATCAGTCAGTTTAAACCAAAACGTCGCTAAATGGGGAGTCATTAAGCGAGGACTTACTGTACTTTTTCTGCTTCACTTTACAGTATTTGTTTAATTTTGTGGAGTAACGAAGAAGCTTCTGCGGTATTTCGTCTGTAAAATTACGCTAAGCGACAATGCACGTGTATCCGAGCTGAGATGCTTCGCCTATCCAGTAGCTCATTTTAGAGATTAATAATAATCTCTAGTCTTAGCCTTAATAATGACCTAAGTTCTGGTCACGCTACAGCCATCTGTTTGAGTAGATCGTCAGTGTTTGCAGTGGTTTGCAGTGCAACGAGATGCGATAAAAATGCGGGACTTTTTCTGCAGTTTTCCTCATTCATCTATGTTAGCAAATATTTGTCTATGTGTCTTTGGTGACCCAACCAGGGCCTATTTAATGGGGGGAAGTGGGAATACTTCCCCGGGGCCTCACCCTCCAGGGGGGCCTCACGCCGAGGTAACTTTTTTTGCTTTATGCGAACATACTGCCTCCTCTCTCCCTCTCTCTTGCCGCACGCATGCCATTTACCAGTATTGACAAGTATTAAGGTCTTGAGAATAAAACAGTTTTTCTTTCAATTGTTCTTTCCTTTAACAACTGTATAACTCCACATTTTCTCTTCGAAAATGCTTCTCCGGCGTTCTAGCAATTCAAAAATTTTCTGGCCGCCAACCATTGTGGCGCCCACCCCCGGGCTTTGTGCCCCCCTTAGAGGGCCTCACACGCCCCACTTCCCCGGGCCTAGCTTAGGCTGAAATAGGCCCTGGACCCAACGACAGGTTAACAATCAGTCTGTAATCATTGGTTATCTCAAATGTGGAAAAGTATTTCAAGCAGACGAAATTTCGCGCGCTCAGCCCTGTAACATTTCTCTACAAACGTTCTTTGTTTCTGATGCTTTCTTTTCAAACTGCCTAAATTTCTAGAAAGTTCATTTATTTGCAGACCACCTAACTTCTTTAATTTAACTGTACAAGATTATTTAATTAACTCCACACTTTTAGTCTAACAACCTATTTACTTAACACGTTTACCTTATTTTTTTTTATTTGCTAATTATTCCTAACACAGATAACAACGTCGGGGGTTCGTGATGAACAGTTTTATCAGGAAGAGTACAACAAAATTCTCAGGGAGCAACACGACACAATTATAAAGCAACAATTCGTCCAAGACCAAGTGCCGGTCGGCGGTGGTGCTCCCGCGGCGGGTTCTCCTCGCCCGGTTGCTCCCGGTTTTCAACAGCCGTTGCCTCAGGCGGGTATTATGACCCACGTGCAGCCGTCCCACAGGGGTGAGACTTACTCGCCGACTGCGCAACACCCCGCACCGCCGCAGTTTATGCACCAACTTCCGCAGGCAGGAGTGATCGGCACCACCCAGGTTAGCAACATTACCAAAATTGAACGTGCGACGGAAAAAGTGCGTCGAGGCTTTTACAAAAACCCAGTACTGCATTTCAACAATTTTAACTTCATTTTAGTAACAACATTTAATTTGATGTTATCAGAGCATGTCTGGTCATTCTGTATTTCTGTTCTTTCTCCGCAGCTGTTGCCGTGAACAGCTTACACGGGAGGTTCTTTGCTAAATAAGCAAGTGGAAAATCTTTTTAGTTGTTAATTGTCAATTGATTTTTTATCATTTTTTTTGTGTAATATAGGTTTTACACGTCAAATGTAGACCTACGTTAAGTCAAATTGTAGATTTTGGTAATTCAAATGTGTCTTGGTAACTCAAATGTAAACTTAGGCTGTTCAAATGTGTTAACAATGGTTTTCAACAAATCTTAAGCGTTTTTGGTAAGTCTAATGTAGACACATGTCAAGTCAAATGTGACATTGGTATCTCAAATGTGGATAGGTGGTAAAGTTTAAGGATGCTAAATTTAATCTCCTTTAATCTTAATTTAATATATGCTGTAAAAATAATAACTTTATAGGGCTACTAATAGTTCACTAATTCTGTAAACTTTACATACCATTGGAACTGCTAGAGAAAACAATACATTTTTAAAATAAACAATATTTCTTGAGATAAACGAATTCATTAATGCAGTGCTAATGCATTACTTAAAAAACTAATTAGTGATTGTGTTCATTGGGAAGGGATAAACAACACATTTTTCAAAGTTATGAAAGAGGTGATGACTATCTTTGGTTTATCTTTTTGTAATTTGCACTTAAATGAACTAATTATCTATTTATTCAAAGTAATGCATCTACATTTGAGTTACCTACGTCACATTTGAGTTACCAAAACACATTCGAAATTCCTATGTCTACATTTGACTTACCTAAGTCACATTTGAGTTACCAAAACACATTCGAAATTCCTATGTCTACATTTGACTTACCTAAGTCACATTTGAACTTTCTTGTGTCTACATTTGACGTGTAAAACCTATACTAATGTTGGATTGCATTGATTTCTTTAATTTAACTCGTTCTTACAAATGTTTTTAGAAATTTATTGATTTTTTACTCATATTATTTTTTGTGGTGTATTTCTATGTAGAAGTGGATTATTGATGAATCATTGTTCGTTTACCCCTTTCATTTTGCAGTGGTGTTTATAGCTTCTTCTAAAGTAATGCTAATTCAGCTTTCAGTTAAATTTTGATGAAATTAAAATCAAAATTGCGATGCTAGTCATTATTTGGCATTTATGCATCTGATTTGTTAACGTCACTGATCACACTAATAGATATTGATTTTTTTCTTTAGATGCCACAAAGAGCCGTCTTGTCTGAACCCGAATCAGAGGAAGAAATGGAGGTGGTCAGCGTCCGCGATCGTAAGCGACAGCTAGAGGAGGAATATCATCGCACTGAACTGCACAAAAAACTGACGGAAGAACACGAAAAGAAAATTCGCGAAGAATACATTGAAGTTATCAGACAGCCCGAAATTCGACCAGCTATTGAGGAAAGACCGAAACCCCAGCCTGGAGCTTTGTATCAGCAACCTCTGCCGCAAGCTGCAGTTGTGCGTGCGACGGATACGGTGCAGACGGCAAGACCCGTCGGCCAACCTGAGCAGCACGCTGCGCCGGCGAAATTCATGCACCAACTACCGCAAGCCGCCGTAACGAGCAAGACGAAGGTGCCAGAGAAGGGAACGCTGTCTGAGCCGGAGTCTGAGGATGAGGAGGAGGTGGAAGCAGAAAGGAGAAAGGTTATCGAAGAGTACTACAGAGATGAACATCACAAGAGGGTAATAGAGGAACACGAACGCAAGATCCGGGAAGAATACGAGGAAGTACATCGACAGGCACCGGCCCTTCCTCCGTTAGAGACGATGATGCCGTCTGTACAAGCACCGGCAACCCGAACGCAGCCGTTACCGCAGTCGGCCATTATTAGGGCGGGAGAGGAAGCGAAAAGAATCGACGTTATTCAGCAGGCTGAAGAACATGCTGCTCCTCCTAAGTTCATGCACCAGCTTCCGCAAGCCGGCGTTACTAGTAGGACAAAACTGCCAGAAAGAGGCGTGCTGTCTGAACCGGAGAGCGAAGAAGAAGAGGAGGTGCCCGTACAGGAAGTAAAACAATACTTTGAAGACATACACAGACAAGAGCTGCACAGAAAACTTACAGAGGAACACGAGAAGAGAGTGAGAGAGGAGTACGAAGAAATACACAAACAACCACAGATGATACCACTGCCTGCAGAACCGGCACCACAACCAGTACAAGCACCCGTGCACAAACAGCAGCTACCCCAAGCTGCTATAGTTCGCCCCGGAGAGGCGCCGGAAATGGTGCAAGTGAAGATGCAGGCCGAGGAACATGCCGCCCCGGCAAAGTTTATGCATCAGCTGCCGCAGGCCGGGATTACGTTAAAAGGCAAGCAGCTGGAGCGAGGCATTTATTCCGAACCGGAAAGCGAGGAAGAGGAAGAAATTCCGGAAACCAGGAAGTATTTTGAGGACATCCATCGGCAGGAACTGCACAAAAAACTGACCGAAGAACATGAGAAAATTGTCAGAGAAGAAATTGAGGAGGTACACAAACCTGCACCAGTGATAATGCCAGCCCCTCGTCCTGCTGTGGAATATGTACCACCTGCGCCAGTGCGTCCTCTACCCGAACAACATCTTGCTCCGGCAAAATTCATTCAGCAGCTGCCGCAAGCAGGTTTTACCACAAAGACGTCCGAAATCCAGCGCGGATTTTACTCCGAACCGGAAGAGGAAGAACCGGAGCCAAGGTACGTTGTTGACGTTCCTCCGTCAAAGCCACCGTCGGTTGTCAGCGAGACTAGAAGATACTTTGATGATGTGATCAGAGAAGAAGAACATCGCAAGTTTACCGAGGATCACGAAGTTAAGATCAGAAAGATAGTAGAAGAGGCACCAGCAATACCCATGGGACCTCCAGCCATGGAGGTGAAACCTGCACCTGAGTTGGCCAGAAAGGAAGTTATTCAGGTAAGTTATAAAAGGTGTAATCTCTTGCGTATTTTTAATATCCGAAAGTTTTACTTAAAGCTCAAGTAAACCCTCCACTAAAGCTTATAAATTTTATACCACCTCCATACTTTTTTTGTATGCATGGCTTGCATCGACTGTAAGGCTGTATAAAACTTGTAAATTTAAGCTCCTGCGATGACCATTAGGCGCAGCCATTTTCACGACAGGTCATTTGAAACAAGTTTAGATAACATTGTGTAAACTTTGAAAAAATAATCAGAGCATTCTTAGCGCACACGTTACTAACTAAATAAAATTTAAAATTACTGTATCTTGTCAATAAGATTAAAAGTACGTTTTTGGCTAGTGAGTGGCGCACCCTGGAGTATGAGTCAGCGACATTTTACCAATTAGCACAAACGTCTTTAATTATTATCTCTAGTTACATTAAGTCTTTTCAGCTGGTAAGCGAAATGCTAAGTAATATCGATTCGCATGAAAAGTTTTTTAGGTCATAATTAAAATGGGCTTTCTTCTCCTGATTAACGTTTGCGTAGTGACGTCATATAATGGCACCGTCGGAACAGTATTGCGGGAGATTTAAAATGAAAACAAACAAAAAATCCCTTCAACAAGAGTTTGGTATACGCATAAAATTGTTATAAAGTAGCATAATTTCGTAAGACGATTTTTCTGAAATCTACTGCAGGTACCCCTTTTTTTGTCCTTTAATCAATGCATCAATGTTTGTCTTTTTATTTTTTGATTGATTCTTTTTTAATTAATAGGCCCCTCAATATGCAGCTCCACCACGGGAACAACCAGAAGAGCATTTAGCGCCACAGAAACAAGTTCAACAACTGCCACAAGCAGGGTTTACGACGAAAACTGCCGAGATACGACAAGGCTACTTGTCTGAACCGGAGGAAGAGGAGCCGGAAATGCCCCGGTTTGTGGAGATCGCACCGCGACCGAAGCCGAGTCCGGCTCCCGAAATCACCGAAATCAGACGGTACTTCGACGACGTAAGGACGGAGGAAGAACATCGCAAGTTCATCGAAGAACACGATGTCAAAGTGAGAAAAGTAATCGAAGAGCCAGCAGCGATTCCCATGGGGCCCGTTGCCATGGAGATAAAACCGGCACCCGAATTAGCAAGAAAAGAAATTATTCAGGTTGGTCGTTTTCTTTGTTCTCACTTGTCGAGCGCGTTATCTAGAGAACTGCTTCTAGTTCATGTGTTTCTTTAAAGGAAAGGTCAAGTCAGTTGAATTTATTGTATGCTATCATTTAAAAGTTAAATAAAAATTACAAAGAAATTGATAAAAAGATTGTTTATAAAGCGTAAAGTTAATTTATTCTGCAGCAAAATAGGAAATATATAGAAATATGGAAATATGTATATGTGTAGCTGCCATTCACTTGAACATTATGATCTAACTGGTGGACTTCGAGACTTTTTGTAACATCAGCAGGATTTTTCGTAAGCGCTCGCTACTTAAACTAATCCAAACTTCCGCAGCTTACCTAGTGTTCATACAAAAGTGCATTAGAAAAATACCCATCTAATTTTTTGTACAAACTTATACTTTTGACGGAATTTGACAGTGCGCTGATTTCTACAGTCGATGAGCGACATCATTGGTGCAAAAATGGTCGTTTAAAATGAGAGACAGGAGCGTGAAATGGTCATGACTTTAAAGTGATTTCACATTTGTTGCTAAACTCTTTTAACTTTTTTTTGCAAATGTTGAAGTAAGCCTAATTGCCGTGAAGACCTTGCCTTTCTGTTAAAGCTGTTTGTAAAGCCTAATGAACTACTACAGTAGCCTAGAACTGCAGAATGTGTATCATATTTTTTGTTAAGTACAGTGATTCCTCGAGATACGAAATTAGTTCGTTTCGGAGGGGCTTTCGTATCTTAGAATTTTCGTATTATGAGACAAGATTTATTATTTATAAATTGCGTAATTCGTTTCAGCCCCCCCCCCGAAAATAGTCGTATAAAGTGTAAATATTGTACCCACCCACCCGAAAGAAATATGTTCGTTAATGAATGACAACATAATCATTTACATAAATGTTAAAAAACAATGAGAAGATAATAAAATCAATAAAATCCATTTACAACCATATGTAGCTTACATTTCTACGTCAACCGTTAATTTTATTCCCTCACCTAAAATAATAATAAATATTGTTACGAATAATGACACTTTACCTTTCGAAGCGTTCACGTGTTGCACACAACAAAGCGTTCACGCGATGCAACGAAATGCATTCTGGGAGGACCGCCGTCGGGCGGGACTTGTGATTTTCATTTTCGTGTCTTGAATATTTTTTCGCTAAATGGAGCGGAAATTTCTTCGTAGCCCGATTCGTATTATGAATTTTTTTCGTATAATAGGGTTTTCGTATGTCGAGGTTCCTCTGTATTTATAATTATTGACTTTTGTCCATTGTTTATACTTATTAATACTATATATTAACAATTCTTCTCGCAGCAATTGTTTCAATAGCTGATTTCCATATTTATGACAATTTTCTCTCACTTTTAGGCTCCACAATATGCAGCACCACCACGACCTCAAGCGGAGCAACACGCTCCGCCACAGAAGCAAATCCAGCAACTACCACAAGCTGGATTCACGACGAAAACAGCCGAGATAAAACAGGGCTACCTTTCCGAACCGGAAGAAGAGGAACCGGAACCGCCCCGGTTCGTGGAAGTTGCGCCACGGCCGAAACCGCGGCCGCCTCCCGAGATCACAGAAGTCCGGAGGTACTTCGACGATGTAAGAACAGAAGAGGAACATCGTAAATTTACGGAGGAGCACGACGTGAGAGTGAAGAAAATATTCGAGGAAGCTCCGGCCATTCCCATGGCACCACCTTCGGTTTCTGTGAAATCATTTCCGGAGGCTCCTAGTCGGGAGGCGATACAGGTACACTTTACACCTTTTACTCTGATGATATAAAATTACCCGTTTATTCAACAGATATTTGCATAAATTATTTAAAAACAAGTTAAAGATCTTTAGTGGCTGAAAATGATTTTGCAGTATAAAATATAAATAGGATTTGTTTTCCTTAGCTACCTGCCTGTGAGTAATCATATCTCTATATGTGTAAAATTTTAAGCCAGTTGCAAAATACAAATTGCTGAACATGGCAAAGTAGTTAGGCAGTGTCTTTAGTTATGATAGTTAAGTAAGGCCAAGCCTGTTTAGTAGATGATGGGTGATAATGCAAAAATGCTTTTTGGCATTTTGTCTTGGTTGTTGCTTATTTGTGTTTACATCGTTGAGGGAGGACACATTGAATGCAAACACACCTGACACACCCAAGTGTGGGCAAGGCAGGTAGAGTAAGCTAAATTCGAACAAAGGGAGCGACCGTCCCCTCAAGCGGGTTTTTCAGTATCCAGCACCTTCTCAACAGTTTTTAACTCTTTAGTTCACTTTTGCGATAAAAATCGCGTCTTTTTTATTTATTTTTTTAATCGCCTGGCCTTGGAATTATTTTCTGGAGTCTTTCCTTTATTTGAGCAATCTACCTACTGTGTTTCTAAAATAGACGTGCATTTACACGACTCTTTCATCAAAGTTGACTGATTGAACCAGCGATCAAACTGTCCCAAATCTAATTATTATATATATTCTTGTCACGCGCTGTTACCGTCTGTTGCGGTATAGACGAACATATATTTGCTTCATGTGTCCCGGTGCCTTTTTGGTGTGTGTCCCGGTGCCTTATTGTGCTTGCTCCCCCTTAACTTTTAACCTGGATACGCCCTGGTGCTAAGATGCCTCTTCTGGTTCAATATCTCATATTACAAACTTGTCATTTGGTGATGAGCTTCGTCCTGGTCTTGCCACAAAATCTTAACATTAGCATCAGGTCATGTTGTTTAGTGCTGGACCAGGCTCCTCTAATGTCCAACTATACAAAGAATGTTAGCATTAGTTTACCCATACACGTTAACTGCTCCAGTTTGTTATCCGACATGTAAAAAATTTGTTTGTCTGAATCAATTTCCTAGACCTATGTTGATTTTAATTTGTGCAGTGTAATCTTGTCCCGTGATTTTTGCATTTTTACTTGTGTATAGACAACGAATGATTGCGTCAAGTTGAGTTGTCGCTACTGCTGCTGCTTTTGTTGTTGCTTGTTTTGTTCTTGGTCTCTAGGTCCTCATAATATTAATTTTAAATATGTAATGGTTAAATTTTTATTTAAAGATAGTCACGTGTGTCTCTTCTTTCCCATTATTGAACATTATTTTATTATAAACTAACACATTCGTATAATAATTCAATTTTCATTCGTCTTAAATGCAAAATCTGATCATTTTTAATTACTTGGTACATGCCCATTAACTAATTAATTATATTAGTAACAATTCTGAGAGGGTGGCTGACCTCGATAACTTATAGTTCTTTCGCCACCCTTTCACCTCTAATCAATAATTACTTTTGCACTTTGTAATAACATTGTATGTTGTACAGATTTGTAAATCTCTTAGTTAAGTATTTTGCTATTTTAAAAATGGTGATAAACTAATAAACTTACTTACTTACTTGTTATTATTAGTAGTTTGTTTTAAAAACATAAAATATTGCGGTTGTTTTAACTGCACTCCACAGTTTTTGAAGTAGTTGATTGTATCTTCTATATTAGCTTGAATTATTCTACCATTTCCAGGCTCCACAGTATGCGGCGCCACCACGACCTCAAGCGGAGCAACACGCTCCACCACAGAAGCAAATCCAGCAACTACCACAAGCTGGATTCACGACGAAAACGGCCGAGATAAAACAGGGCTACCTTTCCGAACCGGAAGAAGAGGAACCGGAACCGCCCCGGTTCGTAGAAGTCGCGCCACGACCGAAACCGCGGCCGGCTCCCGAGATCACGGAAGTCCGGAGGTACTTCGACGATATAAGAACAGAAGAGGAACATCGTAAATTTACGGAGGAGCACGACGTGAGAGTGAAGAAAATATTCGAGGAACCTTCGGTGATTCCCATGAGACCCCCAACATTGGAGGTAAAGCCGGCACCGGAGTTTATCAGAAAGGATTTTACCCAGGTAGGTACTTTTCTAATCAGTTTTTCCCGAACGAACATTAGGAACTTAACTCACCTGGTTTGTACTTAACAGGCAGTAATAAATTGTCTACGCAACAAATAGCAGTTTCATTACTAAGAGACGGTTTTTCATACGAATTCAGTCAGATCAGCTAGTCCTGTCCTGAATTCGAGCATTCGTAGGACAGTCTAATAACTAGGCTTGATTATGGTGTCCACTAATTTAAAAAATTTTCATAACTGTAAAAGCAGATGTATTTTTCCTTGAAGGACGGGCAATGGGCAAAAATGTCTATGAAGTGGTGCTAATGCAGATTGCTTCTACATGCAGTCATTGGCAAAGCCAGGATACGAAATCTATTAAAATAATGCCATTGTATGATGAACCTTAATAGGTGTATTATCATTAAAGCCTGTTACTCATCCAATGTGCCTTCATTGTAAACTTTGTGCAAACAAATTTGAGAACAGGAAATGGACAAAAATTCCTACGACTCTAACACGGATTGCCGCTACATACAGTCATTAGCAAAGATGCGACAAAAACCTACTAAAGCAGTAAACAGGATAGAAACGAACTGTGTTGTATACGCTTAAAAGGCATTTTATTACGTGCGCTTGCTATTCATCCAAAGGTCTTCATTGTGGAGTTTGTACACATTTATCTGCAGTAAATATAAATGCAGGTAATGATGATGTTGATGATGATGATGATGATGATGATATGATGATGATGATAATAACAATAATAATAATAATAACAATAATAGTAGTAGTAGTAGTAGTAGTAGTAGTAGTAGTAGTAGTAGTAGTAGTAGTTGTAGTAGTAGTAGCAGTAGTAGCAGCAGCGGCGGTGGCAGCGGCAGCAGCAGCAGCAGCAGTAGTAGTGGCAGCGATAGTAGTGGTAGCGGTAGTAGTAGTGGTTTTGGTTGTTGTTGTTGTGGTTGTTGTTGTTGGTGCAGCAGCAGTAGTAATTTATTGACAAAGATTATCTTGTTACACGGAGTGAGACATATTGCTAATAATAATAATTCGTCATTTAACTAAGCAATTAATTAGCTGATTAATGATTTAGCAATTTTACTCAAGCTGATTAAGTGTAAAATTGACTTGGTCATTGCCACTGCATTTGCCTCAATCTATGGGTTTTATAGACAAAAATAGATAAAAAGTGTCATTCAAGATATATCATAATGAACTTCAAAAAATAATAAACAGAAAAGGACTTTGTCAATGAGACTAGGACACAATACCATAGGCTTATCAGCACAAGTGCTGCTCTCTACCTTGAAAAATATGAATGAATAGAGTTTGTCGTTAATGCTCACTTTCCATTGAGTCAAGTATCTTTGTTTCTCTCACTCGCAGGGTCCGCAGTATGCCGTTCCACAAGTTCCGGCAAGACCGCACGAGGCGCCACGGGCGCACGTGCAGCAGCTGCCGCAAGCCGGCTTTACCACGAAGACGTCCGACGTGATGCGCGGCTACTACTCGGAGCCAGAGGAGGAGATCGTTCATCCCAAGTACATCGTAGAGTTGCCCTCTCCTTCCATGCCGGCCTCCGAGCGATCGGTGCCGGCGACGAGGAGGTACTTCGAGGACATTCACAAGGAGGAGGAACACAAGAAGTTCACTGACGTGAAAGACATTAAAGTTACAAAGATGTACGAAGATTTGGCGGCGCCACTGGTCCGAGAAATACCTATAAAGTTGGATTATAGGGTAAGTAGATTCTATTGCTTTTTACAGGTGCCACCCCCAATCTTAAACTGTTGCTCAAAACAATAGAAAATATTGAAAATATTCAACTGACTAACCCTTAAAATGGCTGCACCTAACTGTCATTGCGGGAGTTTAAATTTACAATTTTCGTACGGCGTTACTGCTAACACAAGTTCTGTATGCAAAAAGACGGCGAGCACGTAAGTGATGTAAAATTCCAAGGCAAGTTTTTAAGCTTTATTTATGAGTTGTGTTTTCTTACGCTTTAAATGACTTTTGCATTGCCGGAAACCTTCTTTTGTAACTTACTGAACTTCGTAAGGCTGCTTGACTGTGTAAATTGGCTGCTTGGCTGTGTAAATTGGCTACTTTGTGAAATGAAACTGTTTGTGGAATGTACCTCTGCCGTCTAGTTGTTTGAAAATTTTTTAACTCGTGTAAATTGTATTTCTTCGAATTTTTCTTGTAGTTACGCCGGGCCTCTGAACCATTTCCAGCCGCTTACATGCCACCGCAGAAGCAGCTGCAGCAGCTCCCCCAAGCGGGAATTCTCACTACTACACAGGTAAACAGCGTAGTAAGTTTCTTCATGTATCAAACTAATGAAAATTTGTTTAACCTGGGATTATGCAACAGACAGAAAGTTAAACGAATCGTGACGGTTAAAAACAAAGAACAATTTTGATAAAAGACGAGAAATTTATCATAACCGTTCATTTGAAAAAGGATCAAGTTCCAACTTTTGTATAAATTTATGAACTTTGCCTCAAATCATCTGAGAACAGTACAGTGTTCCCTCGCTACTTCGCGGTTCGTTTATCGCAGACTCGCTGTTTCGCGGGTTTTCAAAAATATTGATGTAAAATATTTATCTTAGTATTGTCGTTGTTTCGCGGTTTTTGCGGTACTCCGTCTAAAGTATTTTTACACATGCGTAGTACGTATTGTACTGTAATGTATAGATTTGATGAATTTTGCATAAAAAATCAAAAAATGTATAAAAATATGTTAAAAATATTAATTTTAACATTAAAAGAATATTATATATCATAAAAAATTAGGATACAGTAAATAGTGTATTTATTCGGCAGATGAATACACACCAAAAATGAAATGTAGTACTTGCGCCCCCTTGAGATGCTACTTGCCGACGTGAGATTGTACACAACACACGATTGGTTGATTATAGTAATTATAAAATAAGTATAGCATCCCTACTTCGCGGCAATTCACTTATCGCGGGTGGGCCTGGAACGGAACACGCGCGATAAGTGAGGGACCACTGTACATCACTTCTTCACGTACCTTTGATGATTATAGCTGCCACAGAGGGGTGTGTTGTCAGATTACGAGAGCGAATCGGAACCGGAGTTCAGACGTTCCATTGTTACGACGGCACTGTCGGACGCTTCTGGACCGCGCTACGAACCCCGCCCGCTGGTGGAGCACCACAAGCGCTACTTCGAAGACATACGCACCGAGGAAGAACACAGGAAGTTCACGGAAGAACACGACAAAAAGGTGCGAAAGGTCATCGAGCACGAACCTATATTTGCCATGGGCCCTCCGTCTGTCGAGGTCAGGGGAATGGTTGATTCTGCAAGGGTACTTCCGGTCGAGGTATTTATTTTGGATGTTTGTCTATTTTGTATGAAAATTGTCATAATTAGATCAGAAGAACAGAATCAATAAGTATTGATTATTATTATTTGTTGCAGTTATTATGTGTTTCGTTCGTTTATGCACTGAGTTATTTATTCATAGACTGAAAGAAAATATTATTTACGGTTGTTATTAATTGAGAATTGTACATTTGTGTGTTTGCAAACCAAAACCGTCCATAAGTTGGCATAGTTCAAACTGCGTTACGATGCTTCAAAATAGAATGCACCAAAAATTTGGTCAAATGTCATTTCTTTTTTGTTTTTTTATAAAAGCAGATGCTAAATATATTGGACTTTTATATTCTAGCATCAAATTATCAAGAAAGTGTCCAAAAAAATACTAAAAATCTAATTTTATAACTCTGTACCCACTTTTCTTGCTATAAACTAGTACTGCAATTGTAATTTTGCTTCGAGTTTTTTCTGTTTCCAAGCCCAGACCTTCTTTGTCAGGAAGAGCCTTCTACTGGATTTAAACATAACTTCAATGTGTACTTGCAAAGTCCATAGTAACGGACATTCATGCGGTTGCTAAGATTTTCTCAATTTCTTTTACACATTTATCAACAGACCCACTACTGCAGAATCTGAGTCGAAATGCTTGATCCTTGTGCCATGCTGTATGAGATTCTCAATATACTGGCCCGCAGCATCTTTTATGCTCACATTAGATCTTTACGTGGGGATCAGTAGTAATAAACAATTTATTTACACAATATTCAACATAAAATATTGCGCGTACAAAGTGACACATTGTCATGGAGACTGCCACAAAAAACCTGTAAGGTTGCAGACATGGCAGCCACCGGAAAAACAGAAAACTCTACAAAAGTCACAAGGGTATATAAGAGTTATATAAGAGTATATAAGAGGTATATAAGAGTTATATAAGAGTATATAAGAGGTATATAAGAGTTATATAAGAGTGATATAAGAGGTATATAAGAGTTATATAAGAGTGATATAAGAGGTATATAAGAGTTATATAAGAGTTATATAAGAGTTATATAAGAGTTATATAAGAGGTATATAAGAGTTATATAAGAGTGATATAAGAGTTATCATTAGCAGAGTTACTGTGCTAAGTTACACTAATGCAGTTGGCTTACACAGCAATCAGGTAGATTAGATGAGTCACTATAAGAAGAGAGATAATGCTCTTTTAATTCTTTAACAATGCAGCATAAGCCATACTTCTTACTGTTAAACCACTTAAATTTAACATTACTGGGGAATTTATTGATCATATTAGGAACAGTGTATGTGAGAGACTGTTCAGCATATTTGGGTGTTTACAATAATGCATCTGTAACTGTTGTCTTGTAAGATAAGAATGCACATTGAAGTTATAAACCAGCGGCAAATTTTTACGATACCTTGGTAAAAACTCATTTACGTATTCATAGTAATGTTTCGCAATAGCAACAGAATAAACATCTTTAATCTTTAGAATTTTTAACAGTAGTCCTAACAAGACCCAAAGTCCCAAGACCTAAAGACCCGACTAACAAGGCCTAATGTAGGCGTGCTGTAACTGATCAGTGAGACAATTCCCTCTGTCTCTTAATTAACCAGGGAAAGATAATTCCCTCCTCCAAAATGGACGAGAAAGACGGCATCTCGATGACAAGTATTGCAACGAATCACAAAACAACAAAAGTTACCAATCTTTTACCAGTGAGACTATCAAAAAGTCAATACTTCATCATGAGGCCCAAAGTAAGCCTTCTCCAACTCTAACCATAAGTTTGTTACCAGTATTATTCATATTACAGAACAGCATACAATCCTTATATATACTACTGAATGTTCAAAATAAACCGTTTGTGGTGTGTTACCAATTTTGCGCATAATAATGTCAACATTAGTTTTTAGAGCAATGCTTATCAAAAATTTGCTGCGTAAAAATAAAAATACGTTCCTGTCGATACCAGTAACTGTAGTTCAATCCACATTAAATGATTTACAACACCCAGCAAGACAATACACTCATATCTCGGTTTGCCGGACTAAAGCGGGAAGATGTCGGTCCAAATTTGCTGATTGTTCATATTTATCAATACTAAAAGCAGTATGCTCTGAGTAGTAGACTCACGGTAATGTAGAATCAATCGCCTAATTGCAAAATGTCTAGTACGAGCCATTCCTATGCAAAAGTGTATAAAACCTGTCTGCAAATGACTCATATAACTCCATGTGTTTGACTCTACATGTTTTCTGCACATGCTTAAATAAGATAGTTTTGTGTGACTAATGAGCTTTTATTATTTTAATGTTGTCCTACTTTGCTTTTGTGCACTATAATATACTTAGAAACAATCATGTTAAGTCAATCGTTACACGCTGCTTGGTTACATTGATGTAATGATGCATATAAAGTGACGGCCCGCCAACTAGCGGCCAGCTCACGAAGCAACGGACTTTGTAGCGGTCCAGATTTTGTCAGATTCTTCCGATATCCACAAAAGTGAGGTCGGGCAAACCGAGATATGAGTGTATAACTTGTGAACTTTATATGTATTTTCTGCAGATTTCAAACACCGAAAAGCTTCTGGTACCCCATATATGAGTATTTCAAATTTCAGAATAAAAACAACACTAAACTTTAAAATCAAATTTCATCTCTCAAAATGGAAAAAACTTGCACTAAGATTTGTTTACAGTAAATGTTAGCTCATCAGTTTTACATTACATAAAAAGTGATAGAGACGACTCTATCCTGTTTTCCGTATTACTACATTTTTATAAGCATTACCGCGCTGGAAAAGTGCATTATGATGCATTATATAATCAATCAATGTCGTTCTTTGGGCAGTGAGCTGCTCGGGCTGTTCCATACCGTGATATTGCAAACAAACACAGAAACTGTCACATGTATTCCAGTATATTTTAACTTTGGGAAAGTATTCGATTTGAAAAAAACTGTGCGGGGCTCCCCATTTCTTATGAGGGCCCTAAGCATGTGCTTATTTTGTTTAATGGTCAATCACTTAGTTGCTTCTGGTTCCGATAGTTGTTCATTAAATTCTTTATTCCAATCAAACAGGTTAAGTTTGAATAACACGAGTTAAAACGGGCAGGTTAAGATTGAATAACACAAGTTAAAATGGGCAGGTTAAGATTGAATAACACAAGTTAAAATGGGCAGATTAAGATTGAATAACACAAGTTAAAATGGACAGGTTAAGATTGAATAACACGAGTTAAAACGGGCAGGTTAAGATTGAAAAACACAAGTTAAAACGGGCAGGTTAAGATTGAATAACACAAGTTAAAACGGGCAGGTTAAGATTGAATAACACAAGTTAAAACGGGCAGGTTAAGATTGAATAACACGAGTTAAAACGGGCAGGTTAAGATTGAAAAACACAAGTTAAAACGGGCAGGTTAAGATTGAATAACACGAGTTAAAACGGGCAGGTTAAGATTGAATAACACGAGTTAAAACGGGAAGGTTAAGATTGAATAACACAAGTTAAAACGGGCAGGTTAAGATTGAATAACAGGAGTTAAAACGGGCAGGTTAAGATTGAATAACACGAGTTAAAATGGGCAGGTTAAGATTGAATAACACGAGTTAAAACGGGCAGGTTAAGATTGAATAACACGAGTTAAAACGGGCAGGTTAAGATTGAAAAACACAAGTTAAAACGGGCAGGTTAAGATTGAATAACACGAGTTAAAACGGGCAGGTTAAGATTGAATAACACGAGTTAAAACGGGAAGGTTAAGATTGAATAACACAAGTTAAAACGGGCAGGTTAAGATTGAATAACAGGAGTTAAAACGGGCAGGTTAAGATTGAAAAACACAAGTTAAAACGGGCAGGTTAAGATTGAATAACACAAGTTAAAATGGGCAGGTAACGTCTTTTACCTGCTGGTAATAAATTTTTGCTCTTTGCAGGGACCACAGTACGCGTCATCCAGAGAACCTGGAGAAATTCACATGGCTTCGCAAAAACAGGTTCAGCAGTTGCCACAAGCCGGCTTCATCACCACCACGGCTACCCCGCAAAGAGGGTACCTTTCAGAGTCGGAACCGGAAGAGGTCGAGCCCGTGGTTTTCAAGAGACGGTCGCCTCCACGAAGGCGCACGCCGCCTAAACGCCGCTCTCCGGAAGTAGAGGTGCATCGTCGGGTTTTCGAGACGAAAAGTTTTGAGGACATCGAGAAGAAGAGCAAAGAGGACATTGAGATTATCCACAAGACCGCTATTGAAATCCCAGTGAAGACGTCCATGATGGTAGAGGCAGCGCCTCAAGTTCACGTTCCAGCACCCGCTCCGGTGCCGTTGCCCGAAGCTCCGGCTCAGGCGCGGACGCATCCGTTACCACAAGCGGCAATTCTGACACGGACGGCGGAGATTCAGTCGGTGCCACGGATTCCACCCGGCAAACAGCAGCCGGCCGTGGAGATACGTGTGCGTCAGCTGCCTCACACTGGCATCGTCACGGCCACGCCGACTCCGCAGAAGGGTTATTGGTCGGAGCCGGAGGAGGAACCGGTGGAAGTCAGGCGGAGATTTTTTGAGAAAATCTCGACAGAAGAGCACGACATTAAGACAAAGGAAGACATTGATATCAAACATAAGCAGGTTGGTATTTTAAAATTTCACAATTTCACTTCAAATCTGAGAAGAGTTGACTTTTAAGAAGTTTAGTATCTCTTCCTCTCTTTCATGTATTTAGGGAAACTTTATGGATTTCCACTTTTGCACAAAAATTTGTTTCTAAACATGGATTTTAAGGCAAGGTTTATTGCAGAAACTTTGAAATTTAAGATATTTGATGAAATAAACCCAAAAGGGAAAAAGTCGGAAGACTGAAAATAAAGTGTGCTGGTTCAAGCCTGTTTTATGTACTTGTGTATCAACTTAGAATTTCTACACTACATATATTTGTCTTTGTAAACAAAGTCATAAACCAAATGTAAGAAAAGGAAAAAGAAAATGCTAGCATTTCTATATTGAATAGTTCTTGTACAGGGTGTCCCATAAGTCACTATAAACTGTTGATTCCAATTTTCTCGGCAAACTCTTACATGAATTGGTACGCGTCTTTGGCAGTTCTTTTCACTGGAACCCCGTTGCTACGGTGACGATAGTAACGTTAGAAATGAGGCCCAAAATCGGCCCAGCACGAGAACCATCGATGATCAACTGAAGTTCAGCTGAAATTTACAGTGCCATATGGACCATACTTTTCTGTCACTATTAACTATGTAGTTTTTCAACAATGTATGACAAACCTTCGACAAAGTTCCTGTATGAAGCTTTCTCAATGCAAGATGCCCGACTTACCACCGATTTGGTCAGCAAAGCTCTTAGCCTATTAGTTGTTTCAATACATCTAATTTGACTAAACGAATTGCCGAAGACTTTAGTTCATCTGTATCAATTTTCAAACATTTTGCTTTCTTTGCAAAATAATGCAGAAAATGTAAAATATATGGTGACTTTTGAGACACCCTGTATATAAACACTTTAGCACCTCGACCACTGCGACTCGTCATCCTGTTGTGAAAGAGTCATAAAATGGTGATTTTATTATTTTTTTTCAGATTTTTTTAGCGGATGCGCCGGCACTCCCTCAGGCCCAGGCAGTGCCGGCGGCTCTCTCAGCGCACCCTGCACCAAGGGCAGCAATGCACCCGCTGCCCCGCACGGGGACCGTTACTTATCAGGTATGTCAGCAGGTTTACTCCAAGAGAGTACTCATTACCGTTTTGTCATTTAATTCATGTTAAACCTCGAGAGTAGGAGTGGAAAATGTTTAGTTTAACCCTTTCACTACGTAGTTTTTTAACTGGGTCCACATCGCATTTTGTACGTTTGACAATCAGTTTTTGTGGTTTGTTACTAAAACAGAATCTTTTAAATGAACAAATAGTCGTTTGATGTTAAACACTAATATTGAATATTAGTTTTATTTGGGCACATGAACACACATACGTGCACACGTGCATGCACTCACGCACACACGTGTATACCCACACATATAAGCACGTCATTATATTTAGAAACCTGTTTTCCTAAGCCATAACCAAAAGTCATAACACTAACTCGTAATATGCATTCATTTTTTAAAAATGCAGAACAAGCAACTAAACACATTGCCCGAGAAAGTGACATAGTGTATTTTACTGCCGAATGCACCTGCTTTTTGCTGATTGGCTAGTTAGCGTTACTTGTTGCGAAGCATTCCAAGTTACACAGCTGTTAAACTTTCCTACAATGTTTTTGCTTGACCGTAGCAGTGAAATAAACAGACCTGGATGACTGCGCTTAGTGCTGAGGTCGGGCGGCCGTCAACCGTCTTCCGTCCCTTACATGAAAAATGTTGGCGGCAGTGTGCCACTTGCCGTAGTGATAGGGTTAATGCAGGGGTGTGCAAATTATCTGACTAGCTGGGCTACATTGAACTTTCCCGCAATTCCTGCGGGCCACATGCAGTTTTGTCAAGGAGCCAAGTACAGAAAGGCCTAATAACGATTTTTTTTTGCATCCGACATGCTTACATCATCACTACTGCACTCAAGAAACTATTTTAGAAGTTATTAAAATTTATATTACAAACCATATATTTCTACTTTCAGGACAGATAGTGGTAATTTCATTACAATGCATATTAGTAATGTGTATCACACAGTCTGTGTAGTACAGTGACATTAAGCTACAACCGTCTTGTAAGGGTTAATGGCATCCGATCTAGTAGAAAAAACTACCCGCACTATTTTTGGGATCGTGGCACAGACTTCAGCTGGATACACTCAATTAATCGCCCGGGCCGCACTTTCATTAGGTTGACAAATCTCTTCGCTGGCCGCACAAATTCTGTCGGCGGGCCACAACACCCCTGGGTTAATGTTTGTTACTGGCTGAAATTTAAAATTTGTTCAAAGTTTTTTGCAAAATTGTGTAATTTGTTGTGTATTCAAAACATTGCGAGCAAATGTAATGTTTTTACTCTCCCATCTGGACGTGTCTAATAACTTAACTTGTAAGATAGTTTAAAACATGTTTACGTCACTCAATTTATTATTCATTTATTCATTTAGTTCAATGTTATCCATTTCATTGTTATTAAAGTTTCTGTAATAGTAATACCGCTCATATGGAGGGCACTTTCCTGTTCATTGTTAGGGTCATTCGATGATTTTGCATTTCGAAGAGTGTTGCATATTGCTAATGATTGCACTGGGGAACTGGAAGCAGCTTGCGTATGATTGCATATCTGTTTATTAGTCAATAAAAACATAATTCATTATACGTTCATATCTTGGTTTGCCGGACCTCGGTTTTACAGATATCAGAAAAATCGGACGAAATCTGGACCGTTAAAAAAGTCCCGCATACTACGGACAAAGTCCGTGTGCTTCGTGAGCTGGCCACTAGTTGGCGGGCCGTCACTTTGTATGCATCTTTACATCAATGTAACCAAGCAGCGTGTAACGATTGACTTAACGTGATTGTTGCTAAGTATGTTATAGTGCGCAAAAGGAAAGACGACATAAAAATAGTATATAGCTTGTATGTCAGCGTGTTTAAGTTTTTATATACTTTTGCATAGGAGCGGCCCGTACTAGACATTTTTGTGATAATTAGGCAGCTGATTCTACATTATCGTGAATCTAATACACGGGACCTACTCTGTATTAGCTTAGTATCTGTAAATGTTCAAGTTTTTATATACTTTTGCATAGGAGCGGTCCATACTAAACATTTTTGTGACAATTTGGCACCTGATTCTACATTACCGTGGGTCAAATACGCGGGACCTACCGTGTATTAGCTTAGTATCTGTAAATACGGACAATCGGCAAATTTGGACTGACGTCTCCCCGCTTTTGTCCAGCAAGCCGAGATACGAGTGTATTATAACATTCATGATTCCATCTATAATCTTTGCCTCATTAGCATTTTTGATAATGTGCGCCAAACAGTGTAATGTTTTTTCAGCCACTAAAGCAAGCATATATGAGCGACACAGAGGTAGAGCTGAGGCCTAGTCCAAAGAAGAAACTTCGACCACTGCCGCAAGCCGGATTCGTGTCTCCTATAAAGGTAGCGCAAGTTTCACAAAGTTCTTTTCGGTGATTTTGCAGTCCACTGGGCAAGTCACTTAGCGTGTTGGGGTTATTTTACTGTTATCATTTAAACTGTTTGTGGTGTGTTAAAGGAAAGGACAAGTCACTCAGCATGTTGGGTTCATTTTACCGTTATCATTTAAATTGTTTGTGGTGTGGTAAAGGAAAGGACAAGTCACTTAGCATGCTGGGTTCATTTTACTGTTATCACTTAAACTGTTTGTGGTGTGCTAAAGGAAAGGACAAGTCACTTAGCGTGTTGGGGTTATTTTACTGTTATCATTTAAACTGTTTGTGGTGTGGTAAAGGAAAGGACAAGTCACTTAGCGTGTCGCGTTCATTTTACTGCTATCGCTTAAACTGTTTGTGGTGTGGTAAAGGAAAGAACAAGTCACTTAGCATGTTGGGTTCATTTTACTGTTATCATTTAAACTGTTTGTGGTGTGCTAAAGCAAAGGACAAGTCACTTAGCATGTTGGGTTCATTTTACTGTTATCATTTAAACTTAGAAAATACAACAAAGAAATTTGCAAAAACGGTCTATAAAGCATAAAATTAATTTATACGGCCGCTGTATAGGAAATTTCAGGTGTGGGGGTAGCCGCCATTTACTGGAACTGCTGGACTTCGTGTCTTTTCACGAGCACGTCACGAGCTTTCTATAAGTTTCTATAAGCATGGCACTTGTTAAACTAGTTCAAACTTCTGCGGCTTGCTTATTGTTCACGGAAAAATATCGCAAAATTAGTCGTCTAAATTTTTATGCAAACTCGTAGTTTTGACGGTGTCTAACTTCCCGGAAGACGTGTCCTTTCCTTCAACTTAAACCAACTAGTTTTAATTTTAATAGTTCATTGTATATATATATATATATATATTTATAGTTCATTGTAATAGTTTAATTTTAGTATTTAATTTTCTAAAGAAATTGTTGTTTACTACGATTTTAGTTGCAGTCCTGCTGCATGCATAATTCTTTGGCAAAAATTTTTGTTGTTTTAACACAAAATGTACGTTCCCGTATTATTGTTTCAGCAACCGTCGCGCGACGCCTACTTGTCCGAGCCGGAGTCTGAACCGGAAACGGTTCAGGAACGGCGTCGGATTTTCGAGAAGCTGACAACCGAAGACATCGAGCGACGGCTCAGAGAGGACATCGAGAAAATACACAAAAAAGTTTATGAACCGACGGCGGCCATTCCTTTTACCGCGCCCGTGCCAACTGAACAGGTTTGCCCTGAACTTAGATCCGGCTTAAATAGATCTACAGTGTTGTGCTTATATAGATCTGTGGAATCTTGACTCGGATCTATAGATCTAAGTCGATTATAGATCTGTTGGATCTAAGTTTTGTGTAATTATGGACAAACATAGAAGTAAATGTTGCATTAGACTCTGTTGTTTACGGCATGATTAGGCTTTTATCTTTCCAGCTTTTTACGCGAGCGGCTTTTTCTTTTGCTTCCGAAAGCCAGGTAAGTTTTTGTGTTGTACAAAATTGGTATTTCTTGTACAATGCTTTCCGTTATCCGTAACACTGCAGTACAGTCGTTCTAAACCTGGTTTTTTCCAGCATCGGATGTGGTACGAATCAGGCAAGTTTCCTGGTTTTGATAAAGGCCTTTTGGTCTTTGCATGGCGCAATTGGCTGAATAGTCGATGAATATTAATCGCTCGTGTTTGCAATTCTCAACTACGAGCGAGTTAGCGTTAGTATTCACCTGGTATTCGGCACTGGAGTTTCATTAATAAGGCCTGCTGTGCCATGCAAAGTTTGAGAGGTTTTTGTTGCGTCATACGTGTATATGTGTTTGTACATGTCAGTGTTGTGAATTTTGTCCAAAAACAACTTTACTATTGGTGGCATTTGAATACGGTTCAGTCCAGCCCGATGAATTCACATTCGTGAATGTTGACATGAATTTTGAGGTTGTCCAAACTGCTGTTTATAATTGGCATTTTTACACGCTTACACTATTTTGCAAATGTTTTGTGTCTTAACTCAGGTTCCCATGGAAACGGAGCCGCCCCTGCCTCCCGTGCAGTCGAAGGTTGCGCAGCTTCCCCAGGCCGGATTCTTCACAGCACAACAGGTAACAGATTTGTATAATTTGCTTCTGTTAAAATCAATTCTTCTTGAATTTGCTCAACTCAATGTTTATTTGACGATCGTGTTCGAGCTTGTTCTAGAACGTGTCGTTTGTTCGTCAGAATTTCACGCTAAAAGTTCAGTTTGCCGTTTTTCCAATTTATACCACCTTAGTTACATGTACATGCTCATCATATATATTAAAGCCCCGGACCCAAGCTCAAACTGCATGTTAAAACAATCTACTCTTTAAAACATTGAAAGGAAACACTATTTTATCAAAAATGATTTATGTGAAAGATTTATTACCACACAAACATAATCTCATGTTTGCGCCACGAATTTTTTGCTGTAAAATGCCTTTTGTCATTCGTTAAGTAGATGGGTACTAGCGCCTGCATTTCAGAAATGCATTGCTCAAAAAACAGGTGTTGTTATACCTCTCTGTTCAGATGTGTTAGTTTGTGATGAAGTGCACACGTTCGACAGCTCATGTGTGAGCACGGCGGTAAATTTGAAATTTGAATTTTTGTCTTAAAACTTACCTAGTTTTAGTACAACACACTGAATATCTTACAGTAGCACTGTACTTCAATTTTCGCTTTTGCAAACACGTTCAACATGCTCGTGGAATATTTTTGCTATTGAGAATTATGTTAGTTTGTGATGTCATCAATAGTTGGGCTCAACTGCCATTAATTAAGTTTTTAATCTATTATTTAATTATCGAAAACACTTTTGCAGTATCAATTGTGTTAAAATGTATACTTTTTTCGGACTTGAAAATGGGGTAGTGTGTGAAAAATCATCCTGTCCTCCTCTGTGAAGCTACAGTATTGTAATTTTCTTTGCAATATGGTGATGAGTATCAATTGAAATCTGTGTACTATGTGAGTTTTCATCACCAATGCACTGTTACACTCAATTTGTACACCTGACAGGTACAACTATTACAAAATACATTAAGAGATTTTTCAAAAAAAATGAACCAATGCAAATAAAACGATTTGTAAGAGTTAAACACTTAAAAGATTTTTGACTGTCCTAAATAAACAAATGCAGACAGACATTTGTATAGAAAAGTCTGCAAACTCCATATATCATTATACTAAAGTGGGGTAAGGTGTAAAATTTTGTGTCGAAGTTGGTGCGTTCAACGAACGAGCAAGTTAGATTAAAAGTTTTCCCATGTTGCAAGAATACCACCCGTAGAGAGTGTGGTAGTCTGCTATATCAAGAAGAAAAATCCTAGCACTATCTACATATTCCAAATTAACAAAAAAAAATTGAAAATAAGAGGATCAGTTTCGATACAAAATTAAGAATCTTTGCTGCACTTGTGGAAACTGTTTCTCTATAACTCAGAACTATGGACAATCAAAACACAACACGAATCAGAAATTGATGCATTTCAAAGAAGAAACTACAGGAACGTTCTAGGAATAAAATGGCTATCCAAAGCTTCACAGCAAAGATTTCAGCATATATTTGAAGACAGTTAAATAAAACAACCTAGCAATTGCTACGCCGACACAGAAAAACAGTTCTGTAGGAATATTCACTGCTGAGATTACTCATTGTCCACGTTTTTTTTGTATGTCAATGTATATATTGTGACTTTAGTTTGAGAAGTTCTTAGTAAATCCACTAACACACCACAAACAGTTTGTATGAACTTTTATGTCTACAAATACATTGCCTGTTGTTTAAAATCCACTAACAAACCACAAACAGTTTGTATGAACTTTTATGTCTACAAATACATTGCCTGTTGTTTAAAATCCACTAACACACCACAAACAGTTTGTATGAACTTTTACGTCTACAAATACATTGCCTGTTGTATAAAATCCACTAACACACCACAAACAGTTTGTATGAACTTTTATGTCTGCAAATACATTGCCTGTTGTTTAAAATCCACTAACACACCACAAACAGTTTGTATGAACTTTTACGTCTACAAATACATTGCCTGTTGTTTAAAATCCACTAACACACCACAAACAGTTTGTATGAACTTTTACGTCTACAAATACATTGCCTGTTGTTTAAAATCCACTAACACACCACAAACAGTTTGTATGAACTTTTACGTCTACAAATACATTGCCTGTTGTTTAAAATCCACTAACACACCACAAACAGTTTGTATGAACTTTTACGTCTACAAATACATTGCCTGTTGTTTAGTTAAATGAGCCACTTTAGCAGTTAGAAAATTATGCAGAAAGTGACTGTAATAAAATGAAACACAAGAACATTCATTTTTTTTAGCTGGGTTTCGTAAGCCAAGATGCGACTACACATTTTCCGCTTCTTTAGTTTTCTCGTCTTTTTGTTTTTGACAGGCGCCACAGCACGTCGACGTTCAAATACCGGACAGTGCACCCTCTTTTATCGAACCGCTCAAGGATTTCCTGGTCCTGGAGGGCAGCAAAGTGCAACTGCAGTGCCGAGTGACCGGAAAACCGACACCGACCATTGAGTGGTTCAAGGATGGAATCTCTATTTCGGCAAGTCAATTCTGAAATATCCGTTACAATCGATTTTTATAACTCTTTTCTTCAGCTTGTGCATGTGCAATAATATTAGTTAGCATAGATAGTTAACAAATGACTACATCCTAGTGTTAGTAATGAATTTTAACAACATTTTCTTAGTAAGTGTCACATACGTTGCAAATTTTCTTTTTCCTATATTGCCATGCATACGAGTCACACTTTATTGTTAAACTGGCACTGTTCCACTTTTGAAATAAAACCAGTTCTCAATTTGAACATGATACCTTTTTTTCAATACCTCTGTTTTTGTGAAAACACTAAGCTGGAAACAGATATTAAATTTTACATCTAGGTTTGTATGTGTTCTATGCAAGCATACAGGTCTTTTTTATTATATTGTTGTTTATCCTGAATGTCCATTTCATGAGCATCATTTTGATATGAAGTTCATCGTTCTATGTTATTTCTAAGCTGAGATAATCCACGTTGAAGTTGAGGTGCAGGCTGCACACAGAAAAACATAATCTTGAGAAAATCACTGTTAAAGTCGGCCATTGTTTTTTGTCGCGTTTCTACAAAACACTTAGCAACGGTAGAAAAAGTTGGTTGCTATGGACTTCAAACCTCCCGATTTCATTAAGAAGGATGTCACGAATTTAATCAAATTAATGTCAAAATTTAAGTTACAGTTAGCTTTTTTAATTAAATAAAACTTTTTTATGGTAAATTTGATGATGTCTTTGTTTGCTTAAGTTCAATATTGAAGGGCCTCGTTTAGAGTAATGTGAAATTCAGATTAAAAATCAATATCAAATTTGTAATTGCATAACAATAAGTTGGCAATTAAGCTTTTTTTAGTTATTCACATATCTTGAATCTCCATTTCATGATGATCATTTTGATACCAAGTTCATCGCTCTATGTTATTCCTAAGCTGAGATAATCCACATTGAAGTTGAGTGACACAATTACATGAAATGTGTGCTATATAGTTCCTCCATGGTGTGAAGCAATAATATCAAGTCTTTATTTGCAGAATAATCCTGACTATGTTACGACTCACGTCGACACGCTATGTACGCTGTCAATAGAGGAAACCTTTGCGGACGACACGGCGAGATTTTCCTGCAAAGCTACGAATCCTTTGGGCAGCAGGACGACCTCTGCTGTTCTTACTGTCAAAGGTAAGTTGGGTTGTTGGTGTTCTTTGGTTTCCTTTTGCACATTGAACCCCGTTCAAAGAATATTTGCGACCATAAACACTTCAATTACGGTAACTTGCAACATCTATAATGTTTTAAAAAATACGTATTTTCTGTTAATCATAAAAATCTCCGAGTTAGTGCAAGCTGTCGTCAGCAATTACCATGCTTCATCGAGCTTCAGGGCTTAACTGGACCCTCCACATGGTGTCTTAATAGCTGATGTGATGGCTAGTCATTCCGACATCAAGTAATGAACATAGCAAGTGCCAATTGAAACAACAAGCGTGGTAATCGAAAAGATTGCCCGTAAAACAATGATTCGAGCCATAGCCATCTAGTTACAAGAGTAACTCTCCAACAATATACGACGTCACTCTTTGCACATGCGACTGCCACTTGTTCGTTCATTGTTTTCTTATTGCTAAATACACATTGTTTATGTTGTCCTCTTGTTGCTAGGTGCATATTATTTACATTATTTTCATGTTGCTAAATGCACATTGTTTACGTTGTTTTGTCGTTGTTAAACACATTGTTCACATTGTTTTCTTGTTGCTAAACACACTTTATTACATTGTTTTCTTGTTGCTAAATGCACATTGTTTACATTGTTTTCTTGTCGCTAAACACACATTATTTACTTTATTTTCATGTTGCTAAGTGCTCATTGTTTACACCATTTTCTTGTTGCTAAGTGCACATTATTTGAAGTGTTTTTTGTTGCTAAACACACATTGTTTACATTGTTTTCGTGTTGCTAAACAAACTTTATTACATTGTTCTCTTGTTGCTAAGCGCACATTATTTACATTGTTTTCTTGTTGCTAAACACACATTATTTTCTTGTTGTTAGACACACATTGTTTGCATTGTTCACTTGATGCTAAACATTGGGTTTGTATCTTTTTCAGATGCAAATCCACCTGATTTTGCACAACCCGATTTTGTCAAGAAACTCGAAAGCGTGGAGCTGCCAGAGGGAGCCAACTGCATGCTCGAATGCCACGTCATCGGAAACCCCTTACCTCAGACGTCGTGGTTTAAAGGAGAAGTGTGCATCGACAACGCGCCAGAGTATCGGTTTATCACCAAGCCGAACGGTGTGTGTCAGATGTTCATAGAGGGCATCGTGCCCAATGACGACGCCCAATACTCTTGCCGGGCGTGGAACGATTTTGGACATGCGGCAACTTCTGCCAAACTTACAGTTAAATGTAAGTAGTTCTTCAGGTCAAAATGCCCTGCATTCCACTCTTCTTGGCAATATTTGATTTTTTTTCCTGTAGTGGTCGTCTGCTTTATTCCTTCCTTTCTGTTCCATTCATTTCTTCTAAAATTTTAAATTTGAATTTTTATCTTGAAACTTGCCTAGTTTTAATA
This sequence comes from Tubiluchus corallicola, assembly GCA_030141605.1. NCBI lineage: Eukaryota > Metazoa > Priapulida > Priapulimorpha > Priapulimorphida > Tubiluchidae > Tubiluchus > Tubiluchus corallicola. Next base: position 71,473 of record JAQGDQ010000924.1, read on the forward strand.
CAACACACTGAATATTTTACCGTAACACTGTACTTCAATTTTCGCTTTCGCAGACACGTGCAGCACGCTCATGGAATGTTGTTGAAAATTATGTTAGTTTGTGATGTCATGGGTAATTGGGCTCGCTAGCCGTTAATTAAGATTTTAACCTGTCTTTTAGTTATCAGAAATGCTTTTGAAATATTAATTGTGTTAAAATGTGTACTTTTTATGTATAATTTGAAAGTGGGAGGGTGTATGAAAAATCAAGCATTCATTTACAATAGTTCTAAAGTTTCTTTCACACTGATAAACTTGAACTCGAATGAGTTTATTGTCCCGTTCTTGCACAGCCGCTCTAACCATGATGAGACCCGTCTTCAAGTCGCAGCTGACGGACATGAAAGTGCCGGAAGGTCAGACGGCTCGGTTTGTCACGAGGATCGAATGTGCCCCGCCTCCTCAGATCATGTGGTTACACAATCAGCAACCGATTGACCAGACGCGACCCGATGTCACGGTATGTAAATTGACCTCTATTGTCCAACGGCCCAATTGTTCAATGTCCCAACACTATTTACTAGTATTTAAAAGTTGACTGTCACTTAGGAACGTTGTTTTTAGTAATTAATTTTGATATCTCTCCAAACTGTGATTGTGTTTAATACTTTAAAAACTCGGAACCCTGAATGCTCTTGTTATTGTCAAGTCGGAACTGCGATGTTCAGTAGATTAAATAACATTATTTCCATTAAACGTGTGTTTGCAAACCAAAACTGTCCACAAGTCGGCATAGTCAAAACTTCGTTATGATGCTTCAGAGTAGAAAGCACAAAAAATTTGGTCAAATGTCGATTTTTTTTTATTTTGTTATGAAAACAAATGGTAAATATATGGGATTTTTATCTTATAGCTTCAAATTATCAAGAAAATGTTCAAAAAATACTAAAAATTTAATTTTATAACTTTTTACCCACTTTTCTGTGTAAAAACTAATACTGCAATTGTAAAAAACTTGTATTTTCAAACTTCAAGAGTAGCTCGTGGAAGCAGCCATTTTGCTTCAAGTTTTTTTCTGTTGACAAGACCAGATACAAGCCATCTACTGAATTTAAACATAGCTTCAATTTGCTCTTGTAAAGTCCATAGCAACCCTACTTTCGTATGGTTGCTAAGTGTTTTGTAGAGGCGCGACAAAAAGCAATGGCTGACTTTAACAGTGATTTTCTCAAGATTACGTTTTTCAATGTGTAGCCTGCACCTCAACTTCAACAACGATTATCTCAGCTTAGAAATAACACAGAGCAATGAACTTCATATCAAAATGATTCTTATGAAATGGAGATTCAGGATATGTGAATAACTAGAAAAGCTTAATTACCGACTTATGGACAATTTTGTTATGCTAGTTTCAATTTTCTACAGTATAGTAATAGCACACTACTGTCATTGCATCTTAGTGGAAGTGTTAATTTTAAGGTTGATGTTAACTGTAAAATTTTTGGCTGTATTCAAAATTACATTAGAAGGGATCTAAACATTTTAACGTGGTCTAACTTTATGATCTCTTTGATCTACTTACTGTTAATTTTAAGATACTTGGCAACAGTTGTTCAATTATTTATATTACTTATTGTGTCACATTTGCTAACTTTGTACGTGCATCCTTGTATGTCCTTCTGTTTGTCTGTCTTTATATCACTTTAGTCCAGGGGTGTGCAAATTGCGGCCCGCCGAGAGAATTTGTGCGGCCCGCGAAGAGATTTGTCAACCTAATGAAAGTGCAGCCCGGGCGATTAATTGAGTGTATCCAGCTGAAGTCCATGCCACGATCGCAAAGATAGTGCGGGTAGTTTTTTCTACTAGATCGGATGCCATTAACCCTTACAAGACGATTGTAGCTTAATAACACTGTACTACACAGACTTTGTGATACACATTACTAATATGCATTGTAGTGAATTACCACTATCTGTCCTGAAAGTAGAAATATATGGTTTGTAATATAAATTTTAATAACTTCTAAAATAGTTTCTTGAGTGTAGTAGTAATGATGTACGCAGGTCGGATGCAAAAAAAATCGTTATTAGGCCCTTCTGTACTTGGCTCTTTGATTAAACTGCCTGTGGCCCGCAGGACTTGCGGGAAAGTTTAATGTGGTCAGGCTAGTCAGATAATTTGCACATCCCTGGTTTAATCTATCTACACCTCTCCCTGTACATGGTGAGGATTCATGTATCAGTTTTAGAAACTGTCTAATCTAAACTGAATAAACTGTGTTTAAACTAAACTAATTTTGATATTGTTTTTTGCAAATTCGTTTTATTGTGTGAAGAATAGCTTTCATATTTTCATATCACTCGTTTATGTCTAGGTTACGTTTGACGGCATTGACGCGTTCTCTCTCATCGTCAACAACTGCAAACAGACCGACTCCGGCATTTACATCTGCATCGCGCGCAACCAGATCGGAGAATCACAGACGTCCTGTCTCCTCAATGTCACGCCGACCGCCGGAGAGCTTCGTCCTCCTCCGAAACAGATGCTGAAGGTCAGCGACGTCGATTTGACCGCTTCCGAGGCGGAGGACAGACCGCCGGCGTTCAGCAAACACCTCCAGAATGCGTACGTGTTGGAGGGAAACTTAGTGAAGCTGGACTGCATCGTTGTGGGAAGCCCTGAACCAGAGGTAGTCTTGCTTTCCTATTTAAATTTTATGCATGAGATAAACGAGCTTCTTTTAAAATACGTTTTTACCGTTTTGCCTGTATGTCATTTTGTCAGTTAATAAACTGTGCGTGACATGCGCCGTTTTGCCTGTATGTCATTTTGTCAGTTAATAAAGTGTGCGCGACATGCGCCGTTTTGCCTGTGTGTCATTTTGTCAGTTAATAAAGTGTGCGCGACATGCGCCGTTTTGCCTGTATGTCATTTTGTCAGTTAATAAAGTGTGCGCGACATGCATCGTTTTGCCTGTGTGTCATTTTGTCAGTTAATAAAGTGTGCGTGACATGCGCCTTTTGCCTGTATGTCATTTTGTCAGTTAATAAAGTGTGCGTGACATGAGCCGTTTTGCCTGTATGTCATTTTGTCAGTTAATAAAGTGTGCGTGACATGCGCCGTTTTGCCTGTATGTCATTTTGTCAGTTGATAAAGTGTGCTTGACATGCGCTAAATACAAGTCCACCAATCTTTTAGGTAATGTATGATTTTTTATTGTCCAAAAAGGGCAATAATCGTCTCTTCCCAAAATCAGTATCACATCATGACATATTTGACTGACTGACTGACTGACTGACTGACATATTATGTGCGACTCGACTTCGTTTTATCTGAAGCAAATAAAAATATTTTCTGCTAATCCAAAGTCAAAAGGATAATTAACTGCTATAATGAAAATGTGTAATAATATTATGAAATATGAAGAAATCAAACTTACATCTTTGCCGCATCTTACTAACTTGCTAAAGAAAACTCGACTGACAAAATTTTGTGATCAAACGACACGACGTACTGAACAAGAATGACTTCTTTCCTATCCTGTCTGCAAAATTAGGCCAATGGCCTATTTCCTGTCCTAGCTCACCTGTCTATCAACAGCCTAAATTTGTAAAAAACAAACACAAGGAGGCACCACGTGCTTATGTCCAAAACATGAAGTTTTTGGCTCGTGTTTTGTGCTGTTGATATACAGGTTGGTAAGTAAAGGCCCTTCACTTGATCTTAGCCTGTAAGATGAAAGATTTTCGTATTTACTGTCTTGCCTGTGTGCCATTTTGACATTTAATAAAGATTTCTCATTTTTAATGCGATTGATCTTTGCAGCTGCAATAGTTAAGTAGTATTGAGAAATTATACTTGTAGAGACGGCTTGGTTTGAAGCCTTGCTTGGTCGATTTAAGAAAGCATTTGAAAAGCAATGTATTCGTTCAAAATGAGTGCGCCCAAGCTTGCGGTGACTTTAAATTAATTTTACTAATTACACTAGAAGCTTATCACGATTTTATTGCTGAAACTTTGCAACATTTTTTTTAAAATATTAGAAAAAAAGAATTTTCTTGGAGACTTGGCTTTTACTTTTTAGATACGTGGTTACTGTTTTGCCTCATTTTGCATCATTATAATAATAATAATAATAATAATAATAATAATAATAATAATAATAATAATAATAATAATAATAATAATAATAATAATAATAATAATAATAATAATAATAATAATAATAATAATAATAATAATAATAATAATAATAATAATAATAATATTTATTTAAAGTCGGCTTTTGGGTCAACAATTAACATTAGCTCAAAGAGCTATTATCGCCGACTGTAAATAACAACCTACAACTACATAACAGAGACTATTATTATCCCACTTTTACCCTAAATACCAGGCAGGGTAACAGCAGGTACTATTTTTAAAGTCTTTGGTATGACCCGGTCGCTGGTTCGAACTCACGACCTCCCAGACAGAAAGCAGACGCATTACCACTAGACTAAACCATCTGGTCTATACATCATTTTGTTATTTAATAAAGTTTTTGTTATGCGTTTCATGCTTTTGGTCTTTGCAGCATTAATGATTAACGCAGTATTGAGAAACTTTACTTGTGCATTCATTCAAGTACATACTTGTACATGCTTGGTTCATTCAAGGCCTAAAGGCCTAAAAGGTGGCAGCACATGAAAATATAGCAGTTTATCCCCAACAAATCTTGTTGATTATTCTTCTACAACGTCAAGGCTGTGATTTCAGGTCATCTGGTACAAAAACGGCAAACCCGTGAAAGAGTCGAAAGATTTTCAGTTGTCGTTCGTCGGAGACCACTGCACGTTGACGATAAAGCAAGCGTACCTAGAGGATGCTGGAGAGTTCATCTGTAAAGCTGTGAACAGAGTGGGAGAAGCCACTAGCGTCTGCAGGCTTCACGTTGAACGTAAGTTTCTTGATACCGAAGCACATTTTCAGAGGGGAATCAGGCGCCTGGGAAGGTTTATTAGATCGTGGGGGGTGGCACTTGGTTAGCTGACATCCACTAGGTCATTTTTCAAGTCAAGGTCAGCTCTTTTGTATTTTTAGAATCAATTTTTTCTCGAAACATCAAACTGATGAATTTTTTACAGTTTTTGGAAGCTTAGAGGTCTTAATGCAGAAGGAGAGATTGCCGGTTTATCGCTTTTAAAAGAGGTGGCACTGCTTCGCATTTTTACAAATTAATTGCTTTTCTTTTTCACTTTTCACGGCTTGGGAATGTTTTAGGAAACTAATATTTAGAGTAAATAAAATCACCAACATAAAGATTATATGCGTGCTTGCAAACCAAAACCGTACATAAGTCGGTATAGTTAAAACTACGTTATGATGTGTAGAATACACCAAAAATTGGGCCAAATGTCAATTTTTTGTTTTTTTATAAAAACAAATGCTGTATTGGACTTTGTATTCTAGCATCAAATTATCAGAAAAATGTTTAAAAATACTAAACATCCTATTTTATAACCCTGTACCCACTTTCCTGGCTAGAAACTAGTTAAAAAAACTTGTATTTTCTAACTCCGATTATAGTTCGTGAAAGCAGCCATTTTGCTTCCGTTTTTTTTTCTGTTGGCAATACCAGTTCTTCGTCAGGAACAGCCATCTACTGGATTTAAACAAACTCCAATTTGCTCTTGCAAAGTCCGTAAGCAACCAACATTTGTACGGTTGCTAGGTGTTTTGTAGAAACACGACAAAAAACAATGACTGACTTTATCAGTGATTTTCTCAAGGTTGTGTTTTCCAGCACATAACCTGCACCTCAACTTCAATGTGGATTATCTCAGCTTAGAAATAACACAGAGTGATGAACTTGGTATGAAAATGATCCTTATGAAATGAAGATTCAGGATATGTGAATAAGCTTAATTGCCGACTCACTAACGATTTTGCTATTCAAGCACACATATCAGTGCCTCTCAGACCATTTAAATTCACTATTTCGACAAACATTTTAATTTACTTTCTTCGTTTTCAGCTTTGAGTGAGATGAGCGACGTGGAGAAGGCTGGCGAAAGACAGAGGGAGCTGCTCATTTCCCGGGAGGAGGTCAGCGCGCCTCTGTTTACCCAACTCATAGCCGACACGACCGTCTGCGAGGGCCAGAAAGTCCAGTTCGCTTGTAGAGTGTCCGGTGTACCGGAACCGGAAGTGACCTGGCACAAAGACGGACGTCGGATTGAGTCTTCCAGGGATTACATGGTAAGTAGATTGTGATTTTGTTCGGTGATAAATCTTAACTATTCTGTCAGTCATCTGAACTCGTCATTTCCTCTTTTTCAACCAATCACGTACATTCATCATCTTTTTTCAACCAATCACATACATTCATCATCTTTTTTCAACCAGTCACGTACATTCATCATCTTTTTTTCACCCAATCATGTACATTCATCTTTTTTTTCAACCAATCATGTACATTCATCATGTTTTTTCAACCAATCATGTACACTCATCATGTTTTTTCAACCAATCATGTACATTCATCATCTTTTTTCACCCAGTCATGTACATTCATTATCTTTTTTCAACCAGTCACATACATTCTTCATCTTTTCTTCAACCAATCATATACATTCATCATCTTTTCTTCAACCAATCATGTACATTCATCATCTTCAACCAATCATATACATTCATCATCTTTTCTTCAACCAATCACATACATTCATCATCTTTTCTTCAACCAATCATATATATTCATCATCGTTTTGTCTCTGTATTGTAGCTGTCGCTGGGTCATACAGCATGAAGTCGTTAACTAACACAAACGACTTTGAAACCGCACTCTCCATGAAGAACGATTTTCGTTTATTATGCCAAACACTTCGGTAGAGAAACTAACTTGTTTGCTAGTCCAAATCAAAGTACAGCAACAGCAAAGTTATATTTCACTTTATGCCAAATCTTAGTGGCAGCATAGCTCTCTCTCTCTCTCTACTTTGCCTCTTTTCTCCGTTCTCTGCATCGCTTTTTTTGAATGCCTGAACTGTTTTTGTACCAGCTGCTGCTCATTAATACACTGAGGAAGTAAACACAAACAAAACAAGTTGAACATACTCTAGGTCGTGAAATTTCACAATGGTCCCCATCTGGCACAAATGCTTAGCGGAAATATTATCATCATCATCATCATACGCCCGTCACGTCTATTTTAGACATTTGGCAGGCAGAATTCTAAAATAAAACACAATCTGCCTTCAGACAGGTAAACGCAGCAGTAATCTAGCAAAAGAACTAGACACTGCTACGCCAGTGGCTTGTCAGCACCACTTCCGTTCAGCAGAAATAATGCTTTGGGGACATCTTCCCAGAGGGGAAAAAAGTTAAAATTCGAAACCGAAACACCCAAGATGGTTCAGGAAAAATCACTACCCTCTTATACAAGAAATCTCCTTTTTATTTTTCTCATTGAGAGACTCTTGTAAGCCTCCTGTTGTTTTTGGGATTCTCTGCTTGAGGGACGCATTAGTAGTGTGATTAAAACGGACATTTTTACATGCTTATTTCATATTAGGAACAAGTACATTGATTTAGACTGTTGCCCATAATTTACAATGTTTTTTTAATTTGATTTTGGTTATCTGGTAATATCAGAAGTGCCTGGCACAAGTAGTTTTTAAATTGAAGGTTGTCTTTGCATGTTTTTCTAAGCGATTGCACTGATGCCTCTTGCTGTTCGTTATCACGATTGTTGTCATTGTCGTCATCACCATCGTCACTATCATTGCCACTATCGTCGTCATCAATGCCAGGTGTCATGTCATCAGAACTTGTAATGCAATTCAAGTTTTAGCTATGAAACTATGAACTCTCGCGTTCAGCTATGAAATCATTGACAGTAACTGTTATTTTTCTTGGCTGCCCGTACGAACATTTTCTTGCTTTCAAATTTGATTGTTTGATAGCACCATTAGAAAATGAGCATCTTAGGACGTGTTTTTTGTGCTTATCTAGCAAATGCGGTTATTGGGAAATGCTTCCCGATTTGAGAAAAATTCAGTATCACAGCAGTATTATTATGTATTGTAATCATAATTATGTAAAGGATATATTATTTTGCATAAAATGAGCAATTAGCTTCATTAAAAAGAAAGATTCGCTCCTGTTGTTGAGTTAAAAATTTTAAAATAAAATGTAAGCAAACACATTTCACTTTCGAATTGTTGTTTAATATTTTCTTGGTCATAATTTTGCTCATTTTTGAGGTCGTGTTGATTTAATGTAATGCTATTAGTCACATAATTTCCCATTTTTAAACTTACAACAGTGGGAAACTTATGTCCCTCCTTTTCACATTTTTACTCTAAACTAGGGTTGTGAGTGACTCGGTTTGTAACTAGGTTGGTGCTGTGCAAGTTCGTTGTTACTCATATAAGCCACCGGTTACAGTCTTTGGCGCTATTACACTTTCACACCGCCTAGCTTTTCCTAGGCA